>CM075024.1:14133238-14154455 GCA_037576675.1 Pangasius sanitwongsei
CCCCCAGCAGCAGCGAGCGAACTCAACCGATGAGAACTCCAACCAGAAGTAGGGCATCAGGATGGGTCAAGCAGTGAGGAGGAGCAGAAGGGGCATCATTGTTCTGGGCAAAGTGTTCAAGTGTTCGTGAGTCAGTAGGAAGTAGCTGTAGCACAAAGTAGGGAGGAGTAATAGAGGACAGATAATTCAATTGGAATGCACAAACCCTTGGCAGCCAGAACAATATAGCTTAACTGATTTCCTGTACAGTCTATTTCATTTGAACTTTGTACAGTCTATTTCAGGTGGACCAATTTCCTAGATTGCTAAGATATAGTTTCAGCTTTCATGTAGCGATGGAGGAGATGAAAGAACAAAACCTAATCCAAATACAGATTGGGTTCCACCTCACAGCTCCTGAGTCAGCAGGTCGATCTTTTGCTCGGGTTACTCTCTGTGTGGAGTTTTGTATGATTTCCCCCAGTCCACGTGGGCTTTCTTTTGCTTCTCCAGTGTCCTCCCACCTCCAAAAGCATTGCCTTAGGTTGGTTGGATACGTGAAACTGCCCCTTGGTGTCCCCTCCAGGCTGTAGTCCTGCCTTGTGTTACTGGATCCACCTCAATACTGACCAGAATAATGTGGTTACTGAAGATGAATGATTGAAATGTTTGAGTTTTGAAATACTGTACGTCTTGACACTTCTAAACAACTTCATCCAATAGTTTGAAAATGAAACTGCATCAGATTACAGGAACACCTTCAAGGTAAGTTGTACTACAGTTATGTCAACACAATCCCTCTAACACTACATAAGCTGATAAAGTAATGGAACAGCCTTCAAGATGACCGAAGGCAAATTTAGAAGGCTAGAAATAGTTACCCGAAAACTCAAGTGAAAAATCCATGTGTAGTGTGAATGATTTACACCTCTGTACCTTCTTAACAACCATAAAGAGATGGCTTCTGCATTGTAGTCAGTGCCATTGTTTACAGCCTAACTGAAGGTTTCATACTGCAACTAATTACATTTCCACATTAACGAAACCGGAAATGTGAGAACAGCAAATAGAGGCGGTTTGGGAGGACTCCCAAATGGAGAGTGAAGGAAAAGCTGCCAATGAGTCCTCAGCATGTGGGGACTTCTTCCAGACTGTTGGAAAAGTAGCCCTGGAGGTTTCTCATGAATCTGCTGAGCGGCACCAAGAGTGTGTAAAGCTTCATCAACAACACTTTGTAGACAAATTGGATTCGTTTAACTAGTGGGTCCCTGCTTACATTTTGATGGTTTCAAAGTGTGAATTCATTCAAGTGTAGCATTCACTGTGCGATATATCACACAATCCTGTGCATCAGCTGGACTGGTGAAGTTTTTTTGTAATTATTTTGATGAGAAACAGCTGGTATAGTCAAAGAATACTCATTCTGTTACCCAATGCCAAATTATTCTGTATACCCTAAACAACTTCTTGGGTTTAGGAACTGATGACAACATGGTGTCATGTAACATGTTTAGAAAAACATATCAAATGTTCCCTTGAAAGTACCTTTATATCAGTCCAAGTGCTGTGTTTTAAGATATTGATACATGACAGTGACAATGCCTTCTGTTTCAATGGTGACAGTAAGCATGCACCATGCACCTGGACAGTCTATCCACAATTATGCAAAAGAACAAAATGGTACCAAGCTGGGGTTCAGCAGTTAGACTAGGTGTACTCAGTGTGCAAATCATTATCAATGTCCAGAGCATGGATCAGTAAACAAAAAGGCAAAATACTTTGCAATGAGGCAAAGAAACAGGAGGATAGATCTAGACAAACTAATCTAACTGACATGGAACACGGAACAGCTGAACACATTAGGGCAGTAAACCAATGGTAACATAGGGGTGCAGAAAGGACCAAAACCAAAACAAAAGCACATAAACATAAAACAAACATAACCACATGACATGAACTCAACATGAAACAACATGAAGAGGAATTCGACATAAGATACACACAGAGAACTGAGAAGCAGTGATGCACCAAAGACAATGTAAAGACAAAATATCTTCCCATCTGATGTGATTTGCAACTGATAATGACCCCATTAGTACTCCCCTTTTATGCAGTATGTCACAATCCCTATTGTTTTCAGCCAGTAGGAACTTATATCAGCCAATATGGACCTATATTAGTAAAGAATGATGAAAACTGATGAAACAGTAGTGGATTCTGACAGCCTGGTGAGAGTGAAGGGCATTGTGTTCTTTTCCTCTCTTGGAAAATGTCTTTCAATCTGTATTTTTCCTGACTCATGGACTTTTTAATGGAATTGTATTGAGACTCATAGAAAGGTCTTTAAAAAATGAGCATCAGACAAAGCGATCCCACTTATCTTTTCCCATAATGCTTTGCTCGATTATCAGTAACGAACAGACAGAGTTCACGCGGCCGTGCCCTGAGATAAGGATGTGCCCTTTGTGTGTGCGAATAGAATACTAAACACATGTCAAGAACAGAAAATGCAATCGAAGGACGCTTCTTTAGTGCTTATACCGATGCAACTGTAACATGCTTGGGGATCATGATAAAATCACATCAAGGTTCAGTATTAATCTTAAGAATTCAAAATAGAAAATCTCAAGCTGAATACACGTGGAGAGCACATGAAGCGAGACCATAATTGAAAACATTTAAACTGTGATAGCCCCACTTATGCCATTACATAATTACATAATACACATACATAATTAATGTAAGCCCCTTTAGTACTCTGCAGTATGCAGTGATCTTTTAGGTAGAATGCAGAGTTTTAATGAGGTGGGACTGTCCATTTCCTTTTATCACCCTGACCAGCATTAAATCATTATCTAATACTCCTTGTCTTTGATTACAAGCATGCCCCCGAGTATGGCTTAGAGCTGTGATTGGACATTGATTGCATTTCAATATGGTACGCCTGCAACATACTGATGAATTTGGGGAATTGTCTTCACTTCTGTCACAAAGGTCAGGGTTTAATTCTTAAAAAGCAATCCCCTGAGATAGAGTGATGTAAGAGCAATGCAATGAAGGTTTTGCTTTTCAGTATGGAATGTTTGTTCATGTGACTAATAAAAAGCAGTACCGAATTTGTATTGCATTTCAAGTTGCTTCGGTGAACTCAGAGCGTAAACAGATACGTAAGAGAAATGCAGTGAAGGTTTGCTTTTCTGTGTGGCATGTTACATGCATGTTACAAATATTTTTTTGCTGGATTTCATGCTATTTTACTTTTTATTATTGCTGTTTTTGTATTCTCCATATTAAACAAATATGCCTACTGCCCTGCCTGGTAGCTCTTACTTACATACCCTAGGCCAAATGGACATTTGACATTCACATCAACAGGGAAACCATAGAAAAACAGAGGAACTTGAAAAGAAACCTACAGTTGACACAGGCTACAATCCAAGCACACAGATGAACAGTTAAGGGTTAAGGGTCTTGCTTAATGGCTTTCTGGCAGTCCTGGGATTTAAACACACAATCTTCAAATCACTAGGTCAGAACCTAATGCATGTGCTACTCTGTGTATGAGTGCATATGCCTTTGACCGTCTGTTTATTCTGTGTGAAGGTTATAGTACATAATAGCATCATAAAATGCTTCACATGCAAAAGGCTGCTGTTAAATGACTGTGCAACTGCGGCTGGTGCAACATTTGTTACAAAGTGCAAATCGGAGATACTCTTAAAAGCCTTGCAATTTTTCCATTCCATTCTCTGTACTGCTTATCCTACACAGTGTCATGGGGGAGCCTGGAGCCTATCCCAGGGGACTCGGGCGCAAGGAGAGGGACATCCAGGACAGGGTGCCAACCCATCACAGGGCATAATCACACACAAACACCCATTCACACACTATGGCCAACTTGGAAATGACAGTCAGCCTACAACACATGTCTTTGGACTGGGGAGGAAATCGGAGTACCCGGAGAAAACCCCAAAAGCACAGGAAGAACATGGAAACTCTGCGCAACCAAGGCAGAGGCAGGATTCGAACCCCCAGCTCTGGGGGTGTGAGACAACAGTGCTAACCATGAAGCCACTAAGCCTCTGTGCACCTTCCTGGTACTTTTTTCTTTTATAAATACTGACATACTAATACTATATATCATTTCAATACCAAAGTACATTGTGATGATGGACTTTATAACTCACTGATTTGATTCTTTCTAACTACCTGTTTACTGAATCACTGGTCATCAGTCATACTGTGCAATTTATATATATAGTACTTATACAGATTCTCTGGTTTTCACTGGCGGATTGGTGACGCTAATCAGTTTCCCTAAGCACTTTACCTAATATGGACTGCAAAACATTAAAATAAAGCATTACATCATCAGAAATGTGGATACCTTAAAAAGTCACTCCTAATACTATCTGACTATAAACACTGACAGTGAAGGATCCAGTTGTAATTGTACACTCATCCAACAGAGCAGGTGCCATTTAAAAAGTTATTTTAACAGTGTTTTGCGAGGAGATTAAACAAAACTCGACACAGCAATGCGAGAGCTTCGAATAGTCACTCCTATAAACTATACCAACATAAACACTGACTGTATTATCTAACACTAACAAAAATCTGTGATGACATGATGACCTTCAAGTCTGGGATACGTAAAATAAACTTTATGGATTTAATAAAACCGCATGGGATTATTGGAGCGGCATTTTATAAGCCATGAACACAATTTTCACAACACTAACCACATAACTACTGAAATAAAAGCAATACAAGAACAAGGTATCTGTTTATGACATTAAATGCCATATAACACAGCAGCATCAGTTATTAAAGGAAAGTACTGAAATACTATTAAGAGGATCGCACTTAGCTTATCAAAGCAGCAAAGAAAAACCACCAATGCTCACATCTTTCAAGGTACACAGCATATCACTATAGCATAATGTTATTAATTATAATTATTTGGGTATTCCTTACCAATGTGTAATGGTTTAATAATGATTTAATCATCTCTAAATTATATTATACTATATATGCCACTATATCCAGTGATATTTACTCTGATTATACTGCCAACTTTTACAACTGTTACTTCAACCTGGACTATTAAATTGTACATCATGATTTTTTTCAAAAATGGTAAATCACAACCGATATCGAAACACGTCTACTGTGTATCGTCACAACAATATATCGTCACATCCCTTTTTGAGCTTTTGAGCATTAAAATAATGTCAATGCACTCCTAAAGCAGTAAGGCCAAAGTTAAACTTCAGTCCAAGTTCACTCAGTCACACACACAACTTTCAACACCACCGTCTTTCACTTGACCTTCGTAAGCCCTAAGATCCTCTCTGATCCACTCGTAAAGCTCTAACTGCTGCCCACAGTTTTCTCTCCAAAAGGTCAAATGGCTGACAGGCGATGAAACAGAGCTGTTTGTCCATCTTCAGAAATGCGTACCAGCACGCCTCAGGCTCACATTAGGAACGTTACAATGACTCCACATCGCAAGCTATAAATCATATTACATAGATGATTCTGTGCCTGACAGTAACAAGACAGAATACAAGTGTGTGTGTGTGTGTGTGTGTGTGTGTGTGTGAAAACCCCTGTGTGTGATTAAGCACTGCTTCCAGTGCTTTAGTTTCCTGGGCAGTGTTCCAAATGCCACCCTCCTTCTTATTTCCTACAGCGGAGAATTATGTGCACAATCTAGCACACTACTAGCCAACAAATTAGACCAGAGAGCTTTATGCCATGCTCAAATGCTCAGGATTTCACAAAAAAACCTTCACAAAAATGTTCCTAAGGGCAGAAATCCTGAAAGTTGTTTAGCAGTTTAGAAAGTGATACCACCAATAGTTTTGTCTCATTTTCAGTATCAGTGTGTCTTCACATTAGGAATGTGAAACCAATCATCCACTAATTAACAGCTAGCTAAGCTTATGTAACATAGGCAGCATTACTGTGTAATATTAGCAAGAGAGAAAAATAGCTTAGACTACAGCTTGCATGAAAACTACAGGCCAGTAATCGAGCAGTGATGAGCTAAAAGCCTAATTATGAAAGAAAAACACGTGCTAAGTATAAGCTATATAAATGCTAGAATATTGTCACGTTAAGGTAACTACACCACACTTGGTTTATTTTTCTACCTTTATAAAATTAACTAACTCACTCACATAGGTCCGCATTCAGAGTTGAATTACGTTCGTATTCAGACCTCAGGCGTAACTACTTAACAGCGATTCAGACAGTTGTGGGATTTGCCTGCCCAGGACAGAATTTGCTAAAAACAGAGGCATGTCTTAATTATGTGTGATTCTGACCTTGGACTTAAGCTCATTTTTCTTGCATGATAATGGCTCTAGCAAGCAGAAGTATTAAGTCCAGAGCCCCGTCTGACAGTTTGATGTAACCACAACAGCGAAGGTGAAAAGTGAATTTTTGAGAGTTATGTCATCACATTTTTTTAATTTCATTTACTAGTTGGAATGTTAAGGCTTCTCATCAATTTAACAGCAGCCATGTTAGCAAGCTAGAACAGTTGAGGCTAGCAGAGTTCTGGTGTTCGCCTTGTGACAAACCTATATTATTCACAAGCAATCTGATGATTGGACAGTTAAGAATTGGGATTGTTGAAAATGGAAACAAATATCCAGCAAAAGTTTTCTGTCAGATCATAGGTGGGGAAAAATGTAACCCATGACTAATGTGTGTTATGTGCTACTAATTTACTTTGGTTTAGTACTGTCAAAGCGAATTTCACTACTTTCACTACAAATTCATATTTGACTTTAAATTTACACATTCGATGACGTTTAACTTTTAGTCAACTAACACAAGTCTATAGAAACACAGTTTTGCCGAATGATTTGAGTCACTTTACTTTAGAAAAATCAACTGTTAATAAGCTCTAGCTACTAGCAAATACAGGCGGGGAATTATTGTAGCGCATGATGATCTGAGTCACTTTACGTAAGAAAAGTCATCTGTTAATTAGGGCTGGGCGATATGACAAAAATATCATAGCATGATACTTGGAGACATTTCTGCGATACACAATATGTATCACGATATACAGGTCATGTAACATTAGTGTTGCATTACTTTTTTAAAAAATTCAGTTCAAGAATACTTTTATTTAACGTCTATAAAAATAAATTATTGACAAAAATTCTTTTAAAAAAATTACGTTTTACATTTACAATTTTAAAATCTACTTAGAAAACTTTAACATCAAGTCGGTTGCGTCCGATCAGATTTTGTAAGAGATATAAAAAAAAATTAAACGTAAGTAAAAGATTGCAATATCACAATATCTCAGATGTAAATTGTGACATAATTTATCGCAATATCAATATTATATCGTTTATCGCCCAACCCTACAGTTAATAGGTGCTAACTCCTAGCAAATATTAGCAGGGAATTTTCATAGCACAAGATGATTCGAGTCATTTTACATAAGAGAAGTTGTATGTTAATAGATACTAACTACTAGCAAATACTAGCACAGGAGGAGGATTTATTAAGCGCAAGAGGCGGAGTTTGTCAGAATAGATTTTTTTTTTGGTTTATTGATGGACTGCTGTTCCATGTTATAGGTGTACACTCCTGCCTACTGTACAGAGTAACTCATTTATGTTTCAAAAGTGGGGCTCAAAAAATCAGTCAATCCGTCAATAAGTCGGTCAATCAATCAGTGAGTGAAAATGCCTCTTCAAGGCCGGCCCACTAAACAGTCTGGTAAAAAAATAATAATAAAGCACAACATGGGGTACATTCACTATGCCATTCTCCTAAGCAGTGCCCTATACAACCAGCCCTGAATCCAGATCACATTAGAGCCAAGAGTGTTAGGGGTTCAAATGTTCAAGAATGTAGAGTTCAGGATTTAGTTATTACATTGCAATTATCAGAACAATCGAGGACAGCATCTCAGAGTCTCACACTGAGTTCTAACTGTCTCTTTCTGTTACAGAGATGATGTTAAGGTCATTTTGAGCTGAGAAGAACAAGGTGAAATAAGTGTGCTTTGGAAAATGGCTAGTGTTTGAAAATGCAAAGCAGAAATGTGATGGTAATGGCATCTCATTCCCTCTAGCTCTGATTTCCACTCCCACCTGCGCACACACATCTGCCTTCAGGAAGATCCTGTTATGTCGCTTTGATACTCTCAAGCTCAAAATGACCTGAAAACCATCTCTATAATTTAAAAAAAAAAAAAAAAGGATTTTAAGCAGAGGCATAAAGCTGTTGAAATAATTATTTTAGTACTGATCCGCTTTTAGTACAATGCTAAAACAGGTCAAGAGAAAAAAGCGTTGTAAAATGTGGTGCTAGCAATTTATCACGGTTTATTGCCCTTTTACATTATGCAAACATTTGATGTGAAGCTAATATTAACCCTTTCTTAAGCTAATCAGCATTACGCTGAGAATCATCTGTTTTGCCTGTTATGCTAACCTAATGCTTTCTTGACACATTACACGAATTAACATAATGATAACCATATATGGCTATGTTATGCAAAATAATTAACAGCATGCTAACTTTAATCCCTCTGTATATGTGTGTGAGTGTTGTGTGCGTGAGAAAGTAATCCTTCGCCTAACTACACTCACACAGTGTGACGTCTGAACAAGAGGAAGGAAGTTTATAATGCATCAAAAATCTTGTTATAAGGATATAAGAAGATATACAGTCTCTGTGTCTCTCTCTCACGTGCACACACACACACATACACGCACACACACATCCTGAACAGGCATCGAATGCACTCATCTCCTAACAGGAAAATGGAAGTCTCTCTTTCTCAGTCTTAGTAATCTGGATGATTTTTACAAGCAAAAAATTAGAGTTGCACATGAGGAAACAGGCATATGTGTGCATTTGTGTGCGTGTGTGTGTTTTGGGGCGGGGATTGGTGAGTAGGTGGGACACACGTAACAATAAAAACAACAGGTGGAAATCAATCACGCTAAAACATCGTGGATTAAACAGATTGAAAATTGATCAGGGTTGTAAACCTCACCTCAGCTCTCATCCAATCAATACACAGCTGCCTGTCCTTTTCTCCTCCTGCTCTCTCCCACACACACACACACACACACACACACACATGCATATATATGACCCGCCAGGTTTTAATTAACTGCTCACTCCAGGGCTGTGATTACTGATGTTTTAAAGATCAGTAGACTTCTCAACATATCACTTGTCCCTGATTTGAATTTGCTGCACTGTGAAATTCAACCAGTCAGTTTCTTGGTAGTGCGACATGATAGATAGAGCAAATATCAATTTCAATATCAAGTATGGACAGTTTCTGAAGTATTTCACATGGATTTCAGAACTGAGCATAATGATATCTGTCATTACAAATCAATTACTGTGCATTGTTTCATCATGTTACTAGTTTATTATTTGGTATAAATGTTAAGTTGCATGAATGTAGTCCTATCAGAATAAACATTATATAGTTTACAATATAGTTCTAAAAGTATTATTATAACAATGTCCTGCTATATTGAATAACATTACGCTAATGTTAATAATACTACACTGAATTTATATAATTCATTCATTCATCCCAGAAAAACTGGGTGCAAGTCGGGATATTTCACCCCGCATGGGACGCCAGTCTTCTGCAAGACACCATGCACACATCCGGGGCAATTTAGCATAGCCAATCCACATAACTGCTGTTTTTGGACAGTGAGAGGAAACCAGAGAACCTGGAAGAAACCAATGCAGAAACAGGGAGAACATGTACACACAGTAACCCGAACTCAGGACTGAGCCGGGGACCCTGAAACTGTCAGGTGTACCTGTTGTGCCTCCGTGCCACCCTAATTTCACCCTAATTATAGTACATTTCAGTAACCAAAAGACATTTTAGAGTATCAGTAACAACAGAAGATATTAAGAACTCACAAAAAACACACTTCACAATAGATATGTACATGGGATTGTTTTCTCTGTGCCATTCATGCCAGCTCCCACGGTTATGATTTTGTTTGCATATTTATTGGTTGATGATATTTCCCAAAATATCAATATAATGTTTCCATCTGATTGAGAGTAAAACCTGCTTGCAATTGTTTTGTTGGGACCTGTGGAATCCCAGTCCCGATTCAGAAAGTCTAATAGAGAAGTTAAGGGTAAGGTAGCTGAAAACAGGTATCAGTTTGAAAGATGGACAGTATTGAAGATTTCAAAAGTTGTACTGTTGAGAAGACACCCAAAGCTATGGAGTTTAGATGGAGAGAGGAACAGTGAGAGAGCCAGGTATGTATATAAATCACAAAATCAGTGGACCAAGAACTGAGCCTTGAGGATCCCCTTGTGGACTGTGTAAAGCCTCTGTAAGTAAGGAGAAGAGTCCTAATATAGTTTTTTGAGAGATGATGAAGGCTGTCAAGTAAAACTTTTGCAACTAAGTGCTTGGTGAGAAGTGGAGTGCCAGAATTTTGAAGTTTATTGAGATACTGATACCACTGAGGGGGGAATTACAGTAATCCAAGCAGCTAGAGACAAAGACAAGGTCTGAGCTTTGCAGTGTTTTCACTATGAAGGATGACTGAAATTGGCTTGCAAAAAGAAAAAGAAAGAGAAATAGATATGTCATCATTTTCAAGAGTTACAAGGTTTTTGATTTCAGTCTATTGAACTGGGTGATAATGTTTGTCATCCTGGTCTTAATTTCCAATAGACAAGCCAGAGTCAGACATATCTGAGAGGGAGAATATAAATGACAAAATCAGTGGACCGAGAACTGAGTCTTGAGGATCCCCCTTGTGTAACAATGGAGATTATGAAGCTGGAGCCAGACAGAGTGATGAAATGTGTACTGTCTCTCAGATAAGAGGTAATCCAACCCCGTGTGGTGCCGACAAAGCTTAGTTCACGGATTAGAATGGCATACTGTGTGAAAGGCTGCGCTCAAGTATAATAAACTGAGAATGTTGAGAATTGCAGATGGAGCCAAAGTAAATAAGTCATTGATACTTTTAAACATGACTGTCTGTGGGGTATAGAATGGCTGCAAACCAAACTGGAAAGGTTCAATTGGCAATGGCAAAGGTTAACACTGAACAAAATACAACTTAACATCACAAAGGTGTAAAATATTTGCCAATGTTTCTTTTTTCCTACACCTCAACACCCTTCTCCAAGGGCAAAAACATACTCTCACTGGCAACTTTAATAATCATACCCCTGCATATTCATGTATAGAGAGCCAGCACAATGTACTATGCAATGTAAATATAGGTCAAGACATTTGATGTTTACATTTTACATCAGAATGGGGAGAAAATGTGAAAAAAAAAATCTGTAGTCTTATATTCCTGTTCTTGGCTGAGAGGATGTGGTCTTCTGCTTCTGTAGCCCATCTTTCTCAAAGTTTGGCAGGTTGCACATTCTGAGATGCTTTTCTGTTTAGAGATCAGCAGTTTCTGAAATACCATCTGGCACTAACAACCATGCCACAGTCAAAGTCATTGAAATCACTTTTTTTCCCATTCTGATGTTCAATGTGAACATTAACTGAAGAGCGTGACTTGTATCTGCATTGCATTATGCATTGCGCTGCTGTTACATGGATAATTGCAGGAATGTGCAAGTGTACTTTTGTTCCTAATAAAGTGGATGGTAAGTGTATGTTTGCCATTATCTGACAAAGAGTCCACAAGCAGCAGCAATGAATTTGTCATCCTTCTCTTAAGCAAATAGAATAATAACACTGACACTAGCTACATACAAATGCAGTTATACCTCTTCCTATACTAGAGCTCAAGCTGTGCAATGAATTGTTTTGCAATGAGAAACACTACGGATGAGTTCACAGTGCTACTGCAAGTGTACACCAACCCTGACAATGACAAATTGACAAAAAATAAATGACAAATCACTGCAGTTTTTTTGTGTTTCATTATTGTCTATTATATGACTAATGGAGTTGAAATCATGTGAACCCATAAGCAAGCATTGGCGTTTCCCACTAAAGTGCCGCTTGCCTGTTTTTGTCCACCTCACTACTGACACGCACACAGTCTTCCATAAAATCCACATTATTAGTAAGTGCTATGCTGTTTATGATACAGCTCTTTGTTCTCAGAGTTATCAACAGCTCGGCCATTGTCGACAGGTTGACATCACATGACGCATCGTTGCAGTACAGCAGCGCTGGTCTTGACATGCAGTCTGTCGTACAAACGTGCATGAGCTCATTTTAAAATTATATAATAAGGCTTTTTGTGCAAAACAATCCTGTTTGATGTGCCTTAAATGTGTATAGTCAGTGAGCACAGGACTAACTGGTTAAATAGGACGGTAAAATAATACGTGGTAAAATCAACTGGGTGTCAGTTTTGGAGGACGTAATACCATTAACAATTTATAGCTACATTCTGCTATTGAGTTTATAATAACTTTAAAACTTATTGGGCCTCGTAAATAGTTCACAGGAGCACTTTCACAAGAAATGAGGCATTCATAAAAATTCAGAAAAATGTTTAGATCTTATGAAATCTTCCAAGTTTGTGTAAATTTACACTAATAAAGAGACTCACTAATGAGAACTTCGACTGACAGGCTTCAATTTGTATAACTGCTGTGTGTTACTACAATTTAGATATGGATTACATTATCAAGCCTAATTCGCTTATTTATTTTAACTGCACACACAAACACAAAAAAGTGAAAGTTTTTTTGAAACTTGGTCATTTAATATTATAGTTCGTATTTTTGGCCTATGAAAACATTTACACACAACTTTACTAAATGATTGATAAATAAGGCCCAATGTGTGGTATTGTTTGTCATCTGCTTTTCAGCTGTTGAATAAGATTTAAATGGCTAAGAACACTGAAACTACTAAAACTCTAGAAATGTGAGCGTGGCTTCTTGTATATTGTGTTGTGACCCACCCCCCCGAAAACTACTGTGTAATAAAGCAGAGTGTTGTGTGGTTACGTAGTGCATTCTTATTAAAATCCTTTCATAATCCACATGCTATTTTTTGCTTTTGAGTCACTGCAGCTGACGCATATATTTCAGTGCATAGACAGACACACACACACACACCAGCCCTGGTAAGCCCTCTCACACTTAATAATAATAATCAATAATAATAATAATAATAATGATGCATAGCGCTTTTTAATACACTTACAATGAAAAAAATATCACAAATAAGACATCAATAAGCGCAGAGTGAAAACACTCTTTATGAAGACAAATTCCTGCCTCTTTATGAAGACAGATGCCTTATGGGTAATGTGACTGGATGCACTACAAGTAATGATATTAGCAGTCATGCCTTCTTTAATGAGATGAAATGGTTACAAAGCGCACATACAAATATCAAATAATTGGTTAATATCAAATAATTGAGTTGGTTACCAATAACAAACACTGAGATTAGTTTATTTAAATTCTGAAATGATCAGAAAAATTCAAACTTGTAATTTATCAATGTCAAAATGCAACCTGCACGAATAGCAATTGCCCTGGCTTCTTTTAGTCTAATGGTACGCTAATACACCAATTAGCCCAAGCTAAGAGCTTCCTCACTCAGCTTCCTCATTCACAGAAGGAAACTGAACGGGGGAAAAATATAGAAAACTGATAAAGGAAGGAAAAAGATCAGCTGAGATTAGTTTATCATTATCTTCTCTTATTTTTATATTTATATTTAATGTACTTTAATCTGAAAATATATCTATGTGAGAGTCCAACATGCAATATTAGCCATTAGGCTCCTTCTAAGCTAATGCATTGTAGTTTATGTCATATGTCAGATGCATTATGGGTGAGATGACACCTCCTGGTTTTCGCTACAGGAAGTAGCCTTCATAGGATAGCTCTACTTCAGTTACATCAACAACAACCGCAGTGAGTAGAAATGGTTCGCTATTTGAACAAAGCCAACCTGCAGAGTTCAACCTTAAGTTTGTGTAGCTGTTCCTTCCTTTTCATCGAATGGTCATCTGGCTCTGACAAACACCTCGCTGTCGACTAAATTTGCACAAACAAGAAAACACTCATCATTCGCACTACGAGTGTTAACTCAGCTCTCTATTCACTAGAAATATGGCTAAATAACAGTAGCCAAAGAATGCAAACAGTGATGAAATTTCTACTAACTTTTGTACCTATCCAGTTAATGTTACCTTAAGCTTAATGAATTCTTCCATGAAAAAATTCCTATAATTTATTCAGCCCAGAATCCTTCATTGCTAACTGTTTTCCAACAATACTGAACATATCTTGAAGTTTAAACTTGGCAGCATTGACAAAGATGAAGTGAACAGTATTTTAACTGCAAGCGAAGGTTATAATTGTTTATTATATTCTCTTTTTTATGTATCATTGCTGCACTGTGGGACGAGGCACTAAGGAAAAACATTTCACTACATTACATCACATGTATGTAATATGTATGTGACAAATAAAGACCCTTGAACCTTGAATCTTACAATAATGATGCCAGTGTTTCTGTGGTAAACAACCAGAAATCTTTTTACCCTTCATTTATTTACTTCTGGTTTGAATAAATACCCTTTAGAATGAGTTACTCAATGAACAATGAAATTAGTATTTTAATATAAACATACAGTATAAAGGCATGCTTCTTTTAAGCTAATTATACCACACCACTTGTTTGTTGCATGTGCATTATGGGTACTGTGAAATGTCAAATATTATGAGTAAACAAAATGGGCTTTGTTGGCTGAGTAAGACATTCACAATGAGTCTACTATAGTGCATCTGTCATAGAGATGGGACACAGTTTCAAACAGCCCCTCATTAGCTTAAAAGAACTTCCCATCCTATTTTGTAGATGCGTATTGGGTAATGTGACAAGACATCGGCATTGGGTAATGAGTGCCTAATGAGTGCTAGCAGACCTGCCCTTTTTTTTTGTGGGTTGATATTGGAGGAAATGTTCGGGCACAGTGCCTCAGTAATGGATGCATTAGACTCACAGCTTGCTGCTTCTTTCAATATAGATACATAACACAGAATATTATGCAATTTCCTGAACTGCCTAATCAAAATAACTAATACAGTTATAAAGAGAGTCAAAAATCGAATAAATAAAAATATATAAAGAATTACAGCCATAATATTAGTAAATATTTTAACATGTAATATTTAATATAAAGAAAAAAAACGCTCTTTCGGCTGCTCCCGTTAGGGGTCGCCACAGCAGATCATTGGTCCGCATATTTGATTTGGCACAGTTTTTACGCAGGATGCCCTTCCTGACGCAACCCTCCCCAATTTAATATAAAGAAAATATCCAATAAATAGTTTTTATTTACTTATTTATTTAGTTAGTTAGTTAGACAGTTAGTTAGTTAAATCTTGCTGCATAATTAAGAAATATAACACAAATGTTAGATACACAATTTAGCAATTTTTTAAGAAAAACTCATCAAACAAAGAAATAACTCTATTAAGCCTAATATTAGTAGTGTAAATTTTTAAAAATAAATAATATCAAATTTAATTTATAGAACACATTTGCTTTATTGTTTTTATTTCAGCAGAACAGACTGACCTGTGATTTGCTGCAGTGGAAAGTGAACTTTAAATAGCTTGCAGTGTGTATGCAGGATTATGCATGCACACACACATAAACACACACACACCCACAAACACACACTAATTTTACTAATACGCCTTTAAGCGTGCCGTCATGGCTGACTTACTCTCCTGTACACTGTGATTCAAAACTCACTGAGGTAAGGACAGGCACAAAGACACAGACACACACACACACACACACGCACACACACAAATGAAATTTTCATATCACAATTATGCTTTTATAACAGCATGATAGTATGATCATAACACTGCCATGTTTTTTCAGTTTCAAATTTACTCTTACTTGGTGAACAGAATTACTGGATTGTCTTCTCTGATAAGGACACATGGGGCATATGCTGCTTCAGTTCTGTCCAAAATAGAGACAGCTGTCCTTCCAAATGGGTCAGACTTTATCTCACTGCCCTACTCCTACCTAGGCAGCCTCCTCCCCAATCCAGACTGGACCACAGGAAAGTGACCACATTTTTAAGGTATATGATATCAATATTGTATGCACTGAATATCATACAAATTACGAGCGCATGCCTGGACACACACATACATACCAAAGTAACCAAAATGACTCTTCATGTTAACCTGCAGTAAACTAAAGTGAACCCATACACAAATCATACATGTACATTGCTATATCACGGCTTTTAAATCATTGCTTCATTGTTTGTACCTTTTTGTCAGTACTAATTCAGTGTATTAGTGCTATTTTCATAGGACATCCTCTTTTAACCACATCTTTTGTCAATGCAAAATGGAATGCAAAGCATTGTGGGAAATGACAGAGTGAGAGAATGTAGCAAAGGGACACAGAGGTAGGATGTGTGCTATTTTCTTTATTCGTAATTACTTTGGTTATTAATGGTAATGTATAAACCGTCAGAGATTAGCTACTAGATTGTTATAAATGCCTGTATAATAAAAATAGTTTGACATAATTGCAATGTATTGTTTACGTAATTGCAAAACAATAAGAGACATCGCTGTTAACATTGAAATGAGCTGAACAATGACAACCCCCAATGCCCCCTCCCTCCCCCAACACACTTTTTGTAACCTTTTTTCTTGTTTTAAGCAATAAAGCAGTATATTTAAATATATATATATATATATATATATATATATATATATATATATATATATATATAATTACACAACACTAAAATCTATTCAAAAATATTAACCTTAAGGGAAAATGTGCAAGAAACTGACCTGGGGACAATTTTTAATGCTTTATGGCATCAGTGGTTTATGATCTTGTAAAAGATAAAGGCTTGCCTAAACTCTTCTAATGTCACTGGCGTTGATAAATGGTAAGTAGCTTTTGGAGCCAAGGCTGTTGAAAAAGTGTCCACTCACACAATCCACAGGCACTTGAGTACTTGAGTGAACAATGTCCTTAGTGCACTAGTCACTTTAATTGCAAGTAGTGTGTTCACACAGGGGAGTTTAGTGAGAGGTAGTGCACTATCAATAACAATGACATTATAGTACTGCCAAAAAATGAAGCATGGTGCGCTGAACACTTCCGAAACTTGACGCTCACAGCCTGGGGCCAAGCCATCAGATGGCAGTGTGGTCTGAAATTTTCAAAATGGCCGGCACAGTGTGAAAACATGAGTGAAAAGCATGGCAGTCTTTTTGCTGAGCCGGTCCACCCTGATGTCACTACATACTTTAAATGGACTGATATTGAAATCATTATTTATTAGGCTTTAAAAATATTATAATAAAAAAGGCTAAAGCTAGCTAGCTTGTGTTAATTTACTTATTAAATAAGCTAGCTAGCATTACAATGATGAGCTGTGATTGGAGTACATTGTTTTACATAGCACTATAAAATATTAAATATAGCTAAGGTTACACAAAGAAGTATCTAATAGTGCCTAGCTAGCTAAGGAGTTAGCTACTATTTCACTACAAAATGAGGTATTAAATAAGCTGGCTACCTCTACAGTGTAATTTGGAATTTGGATAGGGTTCTCATAGCTCCTTCATTAGTGGGACAACACATGAAAAATAACACCAACATAATTATAAATATAGAAACATTCAGGTCAGCAAAAATGGTTTAATTACGCAACTTTCCGCAATTACTGAGAAAATGATCAGCACTAATCACATCTTAAGTCCTTTCCTACATCTATTCACATACTAATCAGCAGAGTTAATGAAGTAAAGAAGCAAAGTTAATGAAATGTACATAAATATGAGACCATGCCACTACCACTAAAATCCCTCATTCATGTGAGTCCTGCAACTGATGAAAGGTCTATATATGTTTCATGCAGCCTTGTTTTGGGTTGAAAGCATGCATTAAAAGCAATCAAGCCCTACAGGAGTCGTTTTGCACCATCAGCAGTGGGACTTTCTCATCATTGACTCAGACTCAGAAAAGCCAAAAACCATGAACTTCAAATCAAAAAGTGCTTAAACCTCACTGTCATAATTTGCACAGGCTTTTATTTAGTCTATTGCACTGTTCGGGTGAAAATGGCAGTTTATATCCTCAAGCTTTATGTGTCCTGAATGGCACAGAGAGCCCTACAATGCCAAAATTTCCAGCTTGTGATAGAACAGTTTTATCTGTACTATCTGTACATCATCATATATTTTCTAACTCTGTGAATATGGAAGCCTATCTAACCATTTTTTCCATAAATACATGGGCAATTTTTCATATAATTACTATCATATGCTAAGTTATATAAAGTTTAAAATGAACATATAAAACGCATCACTTCCAGTGTTTCCATACAATTCTGGCAAATTAAATTTTCTTACAATTCTCGTACATGAATTCTCGTACAATTCTGGTGAAATAAATAATTACATTTAATTCAAAATTTATGGCAATATTTATGCAGGGAAAGTTACGCATATTCAGAGACACGTTACAGCTTCCAAGATGAGGTTTCAGTAGTGTATAGACCACCACCTTTGGACACAAGCACATACCATGAAGAGTGAAAAAATGAGGAATAGAAAATGCAGACTGTCACATGCACAACAATATAACATAAAAGCAATAGACTCAAAAATGAAAAATAAAAAAGAATCATACAACATATTGCCAATGTATTTCTGCATGAATAACCCTAGTCATCATTCAAAATTTGAATTTAACCATATGGCTTCTGCCCTTGTTATTCGGCAGCTTATAAAATAGCACTTGATCCAGCACACCCTATTATTTTTCTTTTTTTTTTTTTAAATTGTGCGGTAAGTTAGCTGTGCGCACTTAATTAAGACACAAGGTAAATCAAGGTCATAAAATCGTAATGTGTGCACAGGATATAATCTATTTTTAATTTGCTTCTAATTTGCTAATTTTATTTGCCAAATTAATAAATTGATTCCAAAAAATTATTAAAAAATAAGGTACAAAAAATAAAGCCTACTAAAAAGTTTTGGTTGATTTGATGTGCTCTGTTGTAAAGAAAATTTGCAGATGGTTTGATGGATAAGCTGACCAAACTCTCATCTGTTTCACTTACAGCTAATTTAAGTTTATTCATAAAATAATCTGTCCTTTTGCTGAGACGAGATGCTGTCCACTGTGAGAAAAAAAAAAAACTTTTCATGGACAATTCTATTAAATAATTAATATTGTTATATTTATGTATTTAACATTGGCAGCAAATGACATTCCATAGTATTTTTTAAAATTGTATTTACAGCCCAAACATGAATTTCAGCATGACATATTGTGGTTACTTTAAACTGTCAGACAAAGTAACACAATTCTTAACACATCCTACTTGTCCTAAATTATGTCCTAAGCCTGTGTGACATTATCGAAGAACTGGATGCGTTTTGGGCAGATATTGCATCTTTTATGAAAAAGACTTCCATTACTTATTAGCTACTTTAGCCTCATACCTTCATTCCAAAGCTCAAGAAAGCAAACATCAGGCACCAAATATGTCTTGGCTGATAAACTACATTTGGTGTATAAGGAGAACATTGTGTACATTTCATTTTGGGCCAAACTGCTCCTTGTAAAGGAAAGTTTATAAAGTTATTCTACAAAATACTCTTAAAGGCTTGGAGAAGACATTTATGCAAATCCTAGCAGATGATGTCTGCAGCTTAATAGCTACATTTATTCTGCCTGATCATTCATGCAATGTGATGAAGTATTTTAGCTTGAGTGGCTACCTAATCACTTTCCATAATCATCTTTGTGCGGTTCAGAATAGGACATGCAAAGAGTGAAGTGACTTACTTGTCCTTCACACACACACACACACATTTGTACCTTCCTGGCATCATTACTTATAACTTGACTTTGTATTGACAGTCGACTAAAGTGTGTGACTGAGTGACACAACACAATTCGCAAGTCACAACTCAGACTGTTGTTTTGTTTCATATGGAGCTGACAAACACTAACCCCGCACCTCATGGTAACTCCACCCCCTACCCATACCTTTACATGTTTACACAGCAGGTAGAGCAGCAACAATCCTTCCTTATTTATGATCAGGAGAATGTTTTCTTGTGGTGCTGAGTGTACTAGTGTGGGGTAGTGTGTGTTACAGATGTATTTTATCCAGTATACCTACAGATCTATCCCCAATATAACTTTCATTTGTCGGTTTAATGGATGTATTTGGACTGAGTGCTCTGAAAAGTCTTGTGGTCTGTGGCTTGTAAGTGCTTTTTGTTCCATTTAGTCCCGATGCAAAATGCAGGATGTGGGAACACACAGCATATACAGACAGACAGACAGACACACACACACACAGACAAAGAGAGAGAGATTTGCCTTTGCAACCGGAATGCTGTGAGATCTGTAATGCATCATTTTAATTTTCAATTTTACTGATGGCTGATGGAATACATTTTCTTCCTGCATCATACTATTATGAGATAAATCTCTAAACATGAACTTCTGAGAACAACAACAAAAAGATAAAGAGGATTGTAATGCTAATCACGAACACTCTTCTTTTTTTTAATAGATCGATGAGTCTTGGTGAGTTAAAAGGTAGCGAGTGAATTCTCTGTGCTTTTATTCTAGAAGAGCTGAATATATTACCAACATAAAGGACAGCTCTGACATCCAGCTCCTCTTTCATCTCGTCATCCAGCTCTGAGTGTGTTGGTGAAACAGAAATCCCTTTTAAGGAGGTTTAAGAACAATGAGGTCACCTCATCAAATCTGCATCAAAATAAATTAGATGCTTACTGGGGTTCATGTTTTAATGCATCCCAGTATAATCTACATTTTCCTTCAGGCTATTCATAATATACAGTACATATATATTAAATCCAGACAGATTTCCAGGAAAATTTGTTCACTTGGAGTGTGTCCCAAACACACCCTATTCAACATATATATATATATATATATATATATATATATATATATATATATATAAGGAACCTAGTTGGTAACTACTTTCATATATGAATGAACCCGACAAATTAGCAGGGATGAGAATCAATCATAAAGAAAAAGTCGATAGGAAGGTGCTGGTTAAGATTGTCTGTAACTCCCATTATATTCAACTGATTTTTACAATTTCTGCTTTTGTGACAGATACACTATATTACCAAAAGTATTCGGTCACCTGCCTTGACTCACATATGAACTTAAGTGCCATCCCATTCC
>CM075024.1:14157052-14189932 GCA_037576675.1 Pangasius sanitwongsei
GCGCCCTGTGCTTTTCACAGATGAGAGCAGGTTCACCCTGAGCACATGTGACAGACGTGAAAGGGTCTGGAGAAGCTCAAGTTCAATGCATACCAGTGCATAAAAATGACTATCTGCTGTCAAACTTAATAGGAGAAACCTTCTGAGCATACATAAGCACAAATTACATGTAACTTAAACAAAAAGGATCTCCACTTGATGATGACCGGGATGAATACAACTCGGCAATGTTTATAGTCTATACTATATACTGTATAGTATATAGTATATTCTATAAGCATTTGTAGTATATATAGGATATACTATATACTGACTTGTAAACAGAGCCTAAAAGACACCATAGTCCTCTAAAAAGAACAGAGAGAAAAATGGAGAGGAAGAACAAAAGTGATAAGTATGAAAAATGAGTAAGAAAGTTTAAAAAAAGAAGTAAGGAAAAAGAAAAGAGTGTGAAATTATGAGTGTGAAACAAAGCTGCAGATTGGTCAGAAAAAGAAGAAGCCGTAGCAGTGGAAAAATCTGTCCAGTAATAAAATGTACTAAGATCCCAGTTCAGGTCTCAAGAGAATATAAGTGCATTTTCATCACATACATTCCGATAATTCAACGTTATTTCTAAACAATTAATTCATTTTAAACAATAATCCAATGAAGGGTTAATTTCACGGTGCTTAGAGGGATTTACTGCATGAGCAACGGGCATTAAAAAATCTTTAGCAGGATTACAGCCAGCTAAATGTTCAATACCACCACATCAAGCCAAGAATTGAGACACTCCATTGGCAGACACAGAGCTTGGATTCACCTTCAGCAAGAATTAGTGTTAAATTAAGTGGAAAAATATCTAAAGGAGCTCATAAATGTTCATTAGGCCTGTCAAAGAGTGAGGTATGGGTTTAGGAAACACAATGAAGATGCTAAGGAAAGAAACATATAGTACGTTCCAAATGTCCACTGAGATCGGACTCATTCTAGCAGTGACACTGCTCTAACATACATTAAGAGATTAATTAGTTCACATTTTATAGTGTTATGGAACAACAGCAACCAGATCATCTCTGATATTGCAAAGGTCATTCACTCTATGTATCTGTTACTGCCTCCCCAGCAGGGCTGGGCAATATGACGATATAATATCGATATCACGATAAATTATGTGATAGTACAGTTTTTGAGATGCCGTGGATATCATGATATCTTTTTATACACTTTTAAATAACAATTGCAAACTCTGGAAGCAGATTTGATAGTTTTCTACAGTCTGAATCTTTCATGTTGCAAAATCTTTAGAAGTTACGAGTTAATTTATTTTGTACACATTAAATAAAAAGCATCAAACAAATTTTAAAGGTTTATTATTAATTGAGCATGAATGTTTTGCTGGTAATTTGTTGGGAAACATATATTGTGATACAATATCATGATCTGATATTTTTGTCATATCACCCAACCCTACTCCCCAGACCCCCTCTTAGCTCAGACGCATAAGTGAGGAATAAAATATAATGGGGTGTGTTATTATAGGAAAATAATCAATAACACAGTTAACAGAATGTGCCAAAAGTGTTTTATTCCTGTTATACCACAGCAATCTGCCAGCAATTACAATCTTTTTATTTACTAAAAAAATGACACATCATCTGTTTATTTAAGCCTGTGAATGTGAGTTAGTTCCTGTTATCACTTACATTAGTGCATCTATAGCAGCAGGTGTTACTTCACCAGCTTCTCATTTTTCCTTTTTCTTTAAGTTATTAAGACAAAACATTGCTGCTTGTCACGTTAGCAAGAAGCCTGAAAGCACAACTTCCTCTGTCCTGAAGAATTTCCCATGTCAGAAAACTTAATGGAACACCTCTGTTACAAAGTGCTGATACTGGAGACTCTTTTAAAAGGTGTATTTATCATTTCCCTTCTGCATATTTTCTCTTTAATGCCTTTTGATCTCTGCATTTGCCTGCATATTTAACCCCTGACATGGTTTTGAGTGATTGCGGATTTTGGAGTATTGGCATAAAATAATCCTATCACTAAGAATCAATATGAAATCTGCAAGTGAAAACAAATTGTACTCTAAGTCATGAAAACTCACCTTGCTGCACTGCACACTCTCACTGTCTTAAAAGGAATGAGCTGATGCACGCCTAACCACATCTCTTGATAAGGTATTCAAATCAAGCCTTTTTTACATTTGTGCTGCTTAATAATTAACAACCATAAATGGGCATATGTTTCTTAAGGTCACAATAAAAAATCTGCTATAGCTAATTAGAACTCAAATAAATCAAGTGTCTCTATCTACGTCCTGCAGGATTACAAACCACACTCCTTACAAAGCACACCAACTATTAAAAGTTATGCCACAACAAATACAGTTAGGGATATCATTAGGGTTAGGGAAATTGATTAAATTTGTGTGCCTATCTTAAATTCGGCGTGGGAATGTTGTGTAGTGTGATTTTCTAGTAGGCGTTCTTTGTAATACGCGTTCCTTGTAATAGACATGGTTTGTAGTCTTGCAGGACACAGACAGGCTCTTCTCAAATAAATGGGTAACATCAATACTGCGTTAGCTAATGAGCTAGCTAGCAGGATATTATGTTACCACCTGCACGGTGTTACCACTTTACGCCTTGTTTTTGCATGTTTTGCGAAAAATGTTCAGGAAAATAGACTCCTATAAAACTTTTATGTTAGGTCAGTGTGTTACCTCTAACCTATAGGGTTCAGGAATGTAGACTATAAAGCGGACAGTTTCGGAAATGGCTGAGCCACATTCAAAGTAGTTGTAAAATCGTTAAGATGCACACACATATGAACCTGTCACAATAATTGAAGTGTTATATTAATGAGCAAAATTGTTGTTTCTCTTTCAGCTGCTCCTGTTAGGGGTTGCCACAGCAGATCATTGGTCCACATATTTGATTTGGCACAGTTTTTACGACAGATGCCCTTCCTGACACAACCCTCCCCAATTTTATCCAGGCTTGGGACCAGCACTGAGAGCGCACTGTTGCTCGCAACCCCAGTGGCTGGGTTCAGTTCCATGGCCAGGAATCGAACCCAGGCCACAGTGGTCAGAGCACCAAGGCCTAACCACTAGTCCTCCAGAGACCATATTAAGTAAACCAAGTAAACCAATAAAATAAACCAATAAACCTGTTCCATAGAAAACCTAACCCTAAAACCCTATCTGTCCATAAAACAGAGTATTACATTGTTTGGACACTAACCTGTTGCAGTGCATAGTGGGACTTTATTAATGCCATTATGTCATTAATGCTTTCGGACATGACAGCTCCCCAAAACAGAGCAGAGTGAACAAGGGGTGTTTTCAGAGAACGTTTTAATAAATGTGTATTTTTTCTTAAATTTTATGGACTTTTAATTCAACCTGTCATACCTTGAAATCCTGTAATTACCTCGGAAAGAAAATTGGACAAGGCCCTGTAATCACTGTCTAACACAACAATTAGCTTGCAGTCAATTACAGAGCTTACAGGGAAGCATTTGCACCAGGAAAACTAAAATTGTGTGTGTGTGTGTGTGTGTGTTCCTATGTGTTTGCGTGCGAGAGAGAGAGAGAGAGAGAGAGAGACTTTTTCTGTTAACCTAAAACTTATTAGAATGCTAATGTAGCTAACTGCAACTCAAATACAGGAGTAACACTAAAAGCCTGCCTGCTAATAGGCTAATTAGCAGTTAGCATACATGATTAGCTATCTGTGTAAGTCAGCAAACCTGACAGAGAACACAGAAACACTGTAATACACCTACATTTATGACCTCTTTCTTACAAACAGTAACAACTTTATTACATTATTTTATTAGCATCTGAATGGTACATTGCTAGTATGAATGCTAGCTTGACATGAATGCTAGCATATGGAACAGAGCCAGAAACTGTCTAAAATGCTTGTTGTTTCCTTTTATATAAAAGAAAACAGTGTACCACAGAGTAATAACTTAATAAACTGTTGTTTTAAATTCTTATCATGTCTTGTCTTAATAGTCTTCTGTTCGTAGCCAGGCAAATGAAAATAAATTTTGTTTACTTTGTTTCTCTCTCTTTGGTTGGTAAGTATGATTAAACACACTCCTTACTACTTTGCAATGGACCATGATGGATGTTTCCAAGACACACACACACACACATACACACAGCAGCCTAGGGACTCACACAGATAGAGACCGATTATACCATTTCAGAGAGGCACGAGTGTGTTTCACGTGCTTTGTGCAAATTTATGTGTCATGGTATTTGTGGGGTTCTTCGAAACATCAGTGCCAGAGGTGTGAAATTCATGATAAAAAAAAGTGCACCATCTTTCTTTTTGCAAACCAAAATACAATTTTACAGACGTTGTGCTGTCAACCGAGGGTCCACATAAAGCTAAAAAATCTTATTTTTATGTCACATGACATCAACACACCCTGCAGAAAAAAAGCAATAGGGAAACCATCAAAGAAATTCTAATGGTTTTTCCACTACAAATACCATTACAAACCATCAGCTAACCATTAAAACCATTACCACTACCGGTCCTTAATGGTATCCACTAGACACAACATGCCACCAACAGAAGGCAACAAATTACCAGTAGAGACCCACAGGGACCACTCGAGTTTCCATTAAAACCAATATTATAACCATTAAAACCATTACATGTTCTGTGAGGGTTTCTGTTGTTTTTTTTAGCAGGGCATTCAGCGAGTTTCTACTGAAAAAAGAAAGGATGATTTTAGTTCCTGCTTCAGAGAGAGTGCATCTCTGCGAACAAGCAAGTACTGGGTGGCACTAGTGGTAATGAATACTGTTGGTTGGTATAAAGCACGTTTCACAAAATGGCCGACTACAAAATGGCTAATTACTTAATATGCCACTAATGAAATATGTTTTATATGAGAGGCGGTGTGGTACAACGAGCATAGTTAAACATTTCTGATACACTAATGTTTTTAGAGAAGCAGAAGTCAGAAATGTAGCAGACGTGTGTACGTGTTTGTAGTGGCACCATGCTTGTGGCAAACGCAAACATGAAATTGTGCTTCATGCATGTGTGACCACAGGAGCTGAGTTACAGAGCTTCATTAATGTTAACATCATATTCAGGCAACAAAGCAACACAATAAGCAACACTTTAGCCTCAGCCTCCCCCATGTCCTTCATGTGTTTCTTTCTTTCTTTCTCTTCTCAGTTGTTTTCTTTCTTTCTTTTTCTCTTTTCCTATTTGTTTTTCTGTTTCTTTTCTCATCTGTCTTCTTTTTTCTTTCTTTCTTTCTTTCTTTCCTCATTCCATTTCTTCATTTTTCCACCTTCTTTGTCTGCTTTCTTTTTTGTTCTTTTCTCATTTTTCTTTCTTCCTTTCTTTCTTTTCTCAGTTGTTTTCTGTCTTCCTTTTTTCTCTCCCCATTTGTCTTTTATCTTTCTTTCTTTGTTTCTCTTCTCAGTTGTCATCTTTCTTTCTTTCTTTCATTATTTGTTTTTCTTTCTTTTCTCTTTCCCCATTTGTCTTTTATCTGTTCTTTCTTTCTTTCTTTCTTTCTTTCTTTTGTCATTTGTTTTCTCACTTTCTGTGAGCGTGTGTGTGTGTGTGTGCATGTGTGTGTATGTGTGTGTGTGCAATGGACTGCATCCATTGTTCTCAGGAAATCTCTGGCTCCCCTGCGACCCTGACCAGGATAAAGTGGTTACTGAAGATGAATGAAATTAATGAAGCTCCTCAGAGAAACTTTGCTTCTTGGCTCGTTTTTGGTACTGTAAGCTGTTTTGCCAACACTAAAAGAACAAACGTGAATTTCAGAGGTATCATGAGATTTGTTCACAGGGTAATGATAAATCTGGGCACAGACTTCTAAAAACTTGATGAATGAGGCTTTTTACTCTACAGTTCAGACTCTGAACCTGCGCTCTCTTTCTGTCTGCGCTTCAGCTCTTCTCTGCACATTTTCCCCAATATTGGCAGATTAATCTCGCTTGGCCAGCTAACTCCAAACCATTTATTTCTCAGAGTCAGACTCACTGTCACTCCCTAACTCATTTTGTGTTTTTTCTCATACACTACAGTACCTTAACACTTCCAGTGTTAGGTGCTGACTTCACTCTATTGACCCCTTGTATTACAACCTTACAAATACACTCACACACCCACTCATTTTCAGTAACCGCTTTATCCTGGTCAGGGTTTCAGTGGATCTGGAGGCCATCCCAAGACAAAAAGTGGCAAAGTTAGCTATTAGACTGGAAAAGATGAATGATGTTAGGGCAGGTTTTGGAATATAAAAACAGCAAGGGGTGAGAGTGATGAATTCATGAAGAATTATCCGTCATCATAGTGTGATGTTTCATGTCAAATGTGTCGAGAAACACTTGCTTTTTTTTTAAATTGTATTTGTCAGAATAGTTTTAATGAGGATTACATCTTATTCCGGTTTAAAAACATTTAAACACAGTTACTGCATACATTACATAGGGTGTACAAAGGAACTTGTGTTTTTTTTCTCCCACTCTTTGAGTCTGACACTCCGTGAAAGGTACAATACACCAGTACTCCCAAGTGACTTTCCTGTAGTGACCCTTATACACAGAAATAAGAGGTTATTAAAATAAAGCACTAACCGTGAAGCACGTTTGTCAAGTGCATCCGTGAACGTGTCGGTTCAGCTTCACTCACAGCTTTTGTAATTAAGGGAGTCATTGATTTCTTCGCTAACTGTGAGGTAATTAAACCAGCAAATCTGAAATGTCACGGGGTTTCAGTGGAGCAAATCAAGGAGGAGGCACCGCCTGCCTTGTTGGCCCCTTATGGCTATTTATTGGAACCACAGTTTTTTTATTACAGAACTTTCCATGCACAGGAAACAATTTCATCCAAAATGTTATTAGGTCCAAGCTGATACCATTTATAGACCTACTTGTTTTTGAGTTATTGAGGTTTAGATTAAACCTGTTCATGTAACCAGTCATATGGGGTAATAATTCAAGTCAAGTGGTTTTTATTGTTATTCCTCTATATAGCTAGTATACATCAGAACAAAATGTCTTTTCTCCAGGAACAACATAGAACCATACGCAAGACTACATAAAGTGCACTGCACCACAGTGTGAGACTAGTGCAGGACAATAAATGTACAATAGATACACAGGACAGTGAATACACAGGACACAACATACACAGAACATGGGCTGTAAACTGTAAGCTATTTCGCAGTAACTAAATAAAAAAAATTTAAAAAAAACACAAACTACTGGCCTAAACAACCAAACACACAAAGATGTTTTCTATCTAGTTAGCTTAGGTTAATCCACTAGCTAGCATTAGCAATGAAGATTAGAACTATTTGCGAATATTTTAAAATCCTCTCAAAAAGCGTGTTAGTTTGTTGGTTACTGTTAGGAGTGAACATTATTAACATCAATAAAAATAAAAAAATTAAAAATCCTGTCTGAAATCCTGTCAGTTTAGCTCATGTTAGCCAGCAGTCTAGCATTAGCAGCGAAGAATATGAACATATGAATATGAATTAAAAATCTTTTCTGTCAGTTTAGCTCATGTTAACCAGCTGTCTAGCATTAGCAATGAAAAATTTGAACATTTATGAATGCACCTTAAAAATCCTTTCTGTCAGGTTAGTTCACGTTAGTCTGGTGTCTAGCATTTGCAGTAAAAAATGTTAACATTTATGAATACAGCTTTAAAATCCTTTGCTAATTAGCTAATTTTTTAAACTGAACAGTTGAGGATTAAGGGCCATGCTCAAGGGTCCAGCAGTGGCAGGATTTGTACTCATGACTTTAGTAGTCCAACGCCTTGAACACTGAACTACCAGAGCCCTTTAAAGCCCCACTATCAATAGCATATAAAATGGAGCTGTAAATTGGGCGATGTGCTACTAAGAACATGCTGTAATTAACTAGACCTAACTGCTCATTCTGGGTTGATTCAGCAAACATAAAGGATTGCTGAACAGCTGAAACTGTTTGCCCCCCTGTGACGGATACAACAGAGCGAGCTGATATGATTTAAGCCGCTGAGCTAACCTTTAATCGCATTGCTGGTCCATTTACACTAATTCACTCAGGTAGATCGTGACATTACTGTGATTATTCTGCCATCATTTTACAGTCCATTACTACAGCAGTATCCTGGTGTAACTGTCATTACTGAGAGTAAGTCATGTAGAAAAAGCTCTCAGTTAGGATGGATCATCCTGCTGTTTCTGTAATACAGCTTTGTTTTTTTTTTTCTTCTGAACAGCAATATTTTGATTCTCTTAATTATGAGGTTCATGAATTTGTATAGCTAATTTTATATTTAAAAAAACAAAAAAAAATTAATCATTTGAGAATGTCCTCAGAAACAAGAAAAAAATAGTTATTTATTTATTTATTTATTTATTTAGCAAAACTAGAAGAATCACTATTTGACTGGGAACGATCTGAAGCTGCTAGCTGCGTTGAGTGTTGAGTGATTTTCACTTGGAAATGACGAATACAGGCAGGTCCTTCTGTGTGAAGAGCCTGTGTGCTTTTATGAAGTTATAGATGTATTGTGTAAGACATCCTGAGAATACACAGACAAACACAGCTGTATGTGTATTTTATTACACTGAACGACCGCAGTCATATTTCATGCACATCTTCGCTAAAGAGGATCTAAAAAAAAAAATTCTCTCTCCTCATAATCTTTAGATTTATATCTGACCATGAAACTGAGTGGAGAGGATTTATGACACATCTGCACTGATTGGGCCTCTGAGTGAAAATGTTATACAACTCCAGTAACACATGCAGGAGAAAAAGAGACACAAATCAAAGGGGGAATTGTTTACAAATTTAGTATCTTAATTTATAAAAAGACCTTTTGGTGTATTTCATCCTTTTAAATTAGTATCATTACTTGTAATATTTCTGTCACTTATTTTTGAATTTATGTCTTATTTATTTTGAGACCTATTATTACATTTAAAAATGTTATCTCATGTTACCTCAACTATTAGATTATCTTAATCATTAAATATTGCATTCGGTTAGATTTGGTACCATAATTTCATGTTTCCATCATAATTTTGCCCTTTTTCTGTAGCTTTTTCCATAATGAGTAAATATATATTCTTAATAAATTATTCATTGAAATTACTGTCAATATATTTAGAGATTCAAACAACAAGGCAAATGAAACAAAAAAAGAAAGTAATGCAAAAATAAAAGGTGATTAAAGGGGAAAAAATAGACTAAAAATCTGTGACATTTTTAAAATAAATAAATAAGATATACAATTTATATATATATATATACATAATAAGATAATTGTCATTAAATATTTAAGAGAATGCAGGACCTTTTGCTAAAGAAGCTCATTTGAGAAGCAAGTTTACATACCAGTGTGTAACCAGAGTCAGGCTACAGCAGAGACAAACTGTAACTCACTCTGACAGGAAGAAAGGAAGGAATGAATGATGGAAAGAAGGAAGAAGGAAGGAAGGAAGGAAGGAAGGAAGCTAATTAAATTCTGAATGCATTTAAGGAATCTTGTTCACACACGCACACTTCCTTTTCTAAACCACAGTAAGGTGTGTGTTCTGGATAAACAATGTTGCTGGTTATAGCTCTGCGCTGGTGTTTGTTAGCCCTGGCAGTTAAATTGCCTCAGGAGGAATTTATTCCTGTAATTTATGTCTAGGTTTATAAAGCTAAAATGTGTGGTATTGATTATAAAGAGAGATATGCGCAGAAGAACCACAAATGAGGTAAATACATACACTGAGTTGCCTTTTTTTTTTTAGGTACAACTAGGTTATAGTTACATTCAACGGATATTTTAGCAGGTCAAATTACCATATATTACAGACTCTAACCCATCTGTTGCTCTGCATAGTTTGTTATCTATCCCCAAGATGTCTATCAATGGAAAAAGACCACCACTGAGTGGATTTTACTTGGGTGGGGAACCACTTTCAGTGACACTGGTGTGTATTGGGCACAGCAGTGTTGGGTTTTCTTGTATGTCACTTATTATCCTTCATCAGTGTCAGTTTCTGAGCCACAGCACTGCTGTTAGCTGGAGATTTCTGATTGGTGGACTGTTCACAACCCAGAACTGACTTTATGATGTTTCAAAGTATTGCTACATCTGATACACTCACACCAACACCACACACACAGTACTATGTCAATGTCAGTGCAGTGCCGAGACATGCGATGGGTTTTCCAAGACCGCCACACATTTACAGTATACAGGGTGTCGGAAAAGTCAGGAATCACTGAGAACATGTTGAGTAAATATGCTGATCCGAATATGTTGAGCAAAATCAGCAAAAACATGATACAGCAGCTGAGAAAATGCTTAGAGCTTAAAAGTGAACACGTAGAGCATATGTTGTAAACACCATGTATATACGTATGTTGTTTTAACTGTGATCATTCAGTGTGCATGTCAAACTCAGGTCTAGAAAGGGGCCACAACACTGCAGAGATTTGCGTAACACTCCATGAAGGTCTTGCGCATTAACCGATGAGCTGAATCAGGTATGTTAAATGAGGCAGAATGCTAAACTCTGCAATGCTGTGGAACTCTTGGACTGCAGTCTGACACCCCTGTTCTACACTATAAAATTTACAGTATGGTTTCTCAGTTCCTGCAGGCTCTTTATAATGTTTCCATGGCCCAACAAACTACTCAATTAATATAATAAATAAGAATAATTACTAAGTATGAATAAGTATTAGGGTGGCATGGTGGTGCAGCAGTTAGTGTTGGTGTCTTACAGCTCTATGGTCTGGGGTTAAAATCTCGGGTTATACCTGTGTGGAGGTTTGCATGTTCTCCCTGTGTCTGCAGGGGTTTCTTATGGGTTCTCCAGTTTCCTCCTAAAAGCATGCCAGTACATGGACTGGCTAAATTAAACTGCCACTAGGTATGAATGAGTGCGTGCGTAAAGCCCTGCAATGGACTGGCGTCCCACCCTGGATGTATTCCCACATAGCGCCAGTGGCTTTTATTTATTATTTTATTTCATATATTTATAGCCTTCATTTATAAACTGACTTGTCCGTCTGCCCGTGTGTGTGTGTTTGTGTGCGTGTGTGGGTGTATGTGTGTATTCTCATGTGTGTTTGCTTGTGCCGACCTGCCACCACAGTTAAATAACCCTGGTCTAGTGAGATATATAAATAAACTCTTTAATAGCAATGGCCATTACACTGATGACATCACAGTTGGCATTACTAGCTGTTGCTATGGAGAAATAAACGTGAGACTCTTGTGGCTTTAAAAAAATGTGATAGCTTAAACTTAAACATAATTATGGGAATATAAAATAGTTCTAGTTTCTACTTATTTAGACACACACACACAACAATAACTTCCATTACAAAAGTCCTCCTTCTCTACAAACTTTATACTTGGGAAATTTACAAGGTCTATGTCAGTGTTACCAAACTAATGTTAACACATTTTCCCAAGAGCACAGCTAGAGTACCCTCGCACACACATGTACTACGATTAGGCTAATCCAAAACGATGACTTAATATGTCATCATATTATGTCATCTGCTACACATGTTAGAAATGACAACATTAGTGTCTGTGTGTGTGTGTGTGTGTGTGTGTGTGCGTGTGTGTCTTTGTAATGTTTGGACAGCTCCTTTGACAAAATGTAACATGATAGCATGCCTGATGGGTCACACACACTCACACACACACAGTACAGCACAGATTGGAGCACTAAACTTTCTTCTGCCTGTCAGTTTGTTTTTATGACTGCCTAAAAAAATTTTTAAAAATTTTAATAAATACATTCATCAAGTAGTTGCTTTTTTTTTTTTTTTTAAATATATCATGATTTTTATGCATTCCTTTTATTTCCCTTGTGTCTTTTATCATAAATAAACTATGCAAACCTATGTAAATAATGTATTCACTTGAATCTGGTGTTAAATAAGCAGTACATTGAGGGGTTGTCACGCAGTGGTTAAACTTTACCTGCACAACCTAGCTAGCATCACTGGAATGAGATCCCCACGGGTCTGTTTTTTAAAGTCTCTTCTCTATATTTAGTTTCTTACTATTAGCTATATAGCTTCTGTTGTGGATTTATTATACGCTGTTGAAGGTGGCCATTTTGTTCTAAGCTGTTTTAGTTGGGCAGTACTATATTTTGTACAGACCATTCAGAATTAGCAATATGCCTCTCCCAGCTTCTTTCCCTTATAAGAGACTGCATCTCACTAGCATTTTCACACACCAGTTTACATTCGGTCATGACGAGTTGTTAAATCATGCTTTTCTACCTTAAACTCTGTGCCCTAGAGCAGTGTTTCTCAATCGTGGCCCTGGAGTTCCACCACCCTGCACATTTTGGTGTTTTCTCTGCTACCAACTTAACTGAATCCACTCATCAGGGAATGAACAAGCCTGAACTAGGCTGCACCAGGTGAACCAGGTAAGTTAGAGGAGGGACAACACCAAAATGTGCAGGGTGGTGGTACTCCAGGACTAGGTTTGAGAACCACTGCTCTAAATGGCTGTACTAGGTGCTGCAATAGGCAAGCCTGTAACCACCACACTGCCACTAGTATTAAATATAACAGGTAGTTAAATTAAATGTAAAGATAACAACGCTCAGTTTACATCAAAAACGCTTACATCACTTCTGCACTACTGAAGTGCAATGGTGTTCTAATCAGTGTAGCATTTTTTTTTTTTAGACACACACAGAATACAGACTAACAGTTATTTATTCAAGATTCAAGATTCAAAGAACTTTATTAATCCCAGGGGGAAATTGCTGTTTTGGATTCCTGCCATGTGCTTTTATTTACAGTGGCTACGTTTACATGCACATCAGTATTCCGATATTAGTCTGGCAATAATTTGGGAATATTCTAATTAGTATGCAGTCACGTAAACACCACAATCCGATTGCCTGATTCAGATTAAGACAATACTCTGATTCCCCAATTTCTGATTCCCATTCCTGGAATATGCCTGTTTAAATTGGAAATTTGTTGCATCTAAACATCTTCTTCAGAAAATCCACTGAAAGGAGATATATGTGCATGATCAGTCCACAAGGAATTGTGGGTGCTAACAGATGCTTAGCTGTAGGCTAGGTATTTAGTAATGGCAACTCAGGCATACTTACCACAACCATGTATACAGGAATATTCCGATGCCTGGACGCATATAAACATCGTATTCAGAATATGGCTGCAACCTGAATAAAGACCTTAAATGGAATTTGATGTGTGTGTAAACGTATTCACTGATATGCTCTTGTTTTGGTTTTGGTCCTGTCTCTGTCCTGCCCTGGCACAACATTGGTTGATTACCCTAATGTGTTTACTTGTTCTGTGTAAAACCCTTAACTAGTTTGCCTATGTATACCCTGCTGTTTCTGTTCCATGTTGTGAAGTCTTATCATGCATTTCTGGATCGTTACGTTCTTTTTCTTGTTCCTTGTTTTCTGTTTTTAGTTTTTCCATGATGCTTATCTATGATTATCTGACTATCTTTGTGTAATGCATGTCCTACCATGCTAATGAGATTTGCATTCACCCTAACAAAATACACTGAGTTTGTTTATGCACTCAGTGCGACATTTTTTACTTGTGACTTTCGAATGCGAAAGTGACATGGAAGCTCCTCTATGTCATTTTTTCCATCTTCTCTAGCACTAGAACAAACAGTTAAGTTACCAGGGAAACGGCACTTCCAATAATTATGCAATCTGACACACCCACACATTTCTGATCAGGCATTCTGAGATTTTAGAGTGTTTAAGTACTAAATAAATAGAAACTACTCAAGGTAAATGATTAGTGTGTGGTAGCTCTTTATAATCACAAAGAATTACTTAATGTTTGAAAGCATGCTGCTAGAGGTATATATGTATACAAAATTTTGACATAGTGTTTTTTTTCTCATTTATACATGCATGCATTTTTTACATTTATTATTGAGATCAGGATTAAAAGGAATTAAAGCTCTATGGTTCCAGTAAATATACCAAATATAATTGCATACATTAAATAATGAGCCAAATATTTGCATAATAATTAGATTGTGTTCATTAAATAAATTTGTGTATGGATTTTTTTTTTACAGTTTAATCCTGTTCTTGCTAAAAGTTTTCAAAACCCTGCTTTAAAGAGGATGTCAGGGAGGATCACCGTACTCATCATACTGGAGTCTGTTGTGCACCTATCATCATCATCATCATCATCGACATAATCTATTATGACTGCAGAATTCCAAAATCAGAAATGAAACGTGTGTGAGGAGGTGGAAATGAAATATTGCAATAACACATGATACTGCATTTATGAATCACAATATTCTGCTCTGAAGGTTCAGTAACACACTCTGTGCACTTTCAAACAGCCTTACATCTTTGACACACTTCAAGAGGGTGGTTTCTTTATTTTATTCTTTTTTATTTATTTCTTTTTTTTTACATGACACTCACTCAGATTTGAAATATTATCCAGATCATACTGCAGGATCCATCTGAATTAGCACTGATTGAATTTCATTCATTTCTCTCCTCAGGTTAATGGAGACGAAACTGTACATCGTCACCTTTACACATGATGTCAGCTCCAAAATTCTGAGTGCACTTTTCCCACAGTTGCCAAACATTAAACTAGCATTTTCCTTATCATTCAAGAATCTATAATTTAACACTAAGACTGGGAATCAGCTAATTGTTGTATCAGCTACGGTTATTCAGCATTATTCTAATTGACAGCTACAAGCTTTAATTCAATGCTAGTAAAATTTGTATGGCCTTTTCCTTTACAAAGAGAAACATTTAACACATGTGTATTACCCATAATGCATTGTGAGTGTACATCAGCACCTGTGGGATATGAAGCTTGTGGGACAAAGAAATGTTACATAGCAGTGTAGCAGAGATTAAATGATTTATTCTGGTCAATTACAGTGGTTTACATTACTACTTTGTTTATATTTTTTGTGTAAAATAACCAATGAAGCTCAATAGGAAAGATCGCAGACAGGTACAAAGAAAAAATAATAACTTCTGGAGTGGGTAGGATTGGTGAGAATTCCTTCAGGAGTAGGCGGGAGCGGGATTAAAAAAAAAAAAAACATTCCCAAGCACACCTCTACTGTGAGCAACAATCAAATGAGTATGTAATGAAATAAAGCGTAAATGTTTGTTTATCTGTACCTATACACTCACCAGCCACTTCATTAGGAACACCTGTACACCTGCTCACTCATGAAATTATCTCATCAGCCAATCATGTGGCAGCAGTGCAATTCATAAAATTATGCAGAATACAGGTCAAGAGCTTCAGTTAATAATGTGGTCTCAGTGACTTTGACTGTGGCATGGTTGGTGAAAGACTGGCTGGTTCGAGTATTTCAGAAACGGCTGATCTCCTGGGATTTTTACACATACCATGAGCCCCAAGAGTTTACACAGAATGGTGTGAAAAACAAAAAACATCCAGAGAGAGGCAGTTCTGCAGGCAAAATCTCCTTGTTGATAAGTGATATCAGAGAAGAATAGCTGTCAGGTAGACTATGGTAACACACATAACCACTCATTACAACCGTGGTGAGCAGAAAAGCATCTCAAAACGCATTGAGGTGGATGGCCTAATACAGCAGAAGACTACATCAGGTTCCTTTGCTGTCAGCCAAGAACAGGAATCTGAGGCTACAGTGGACACAGACTCACAGAAACTGGGGAGTTGAAGATCAGAAAAAGACTAAGCGACTTTTTTGTGATAGTGTGTATCTGTCTGCCTATCTCTCTATCTACACTCTTAGATATTAAGTTGCCAGAAGAGGGTTCTTTAGAGTAAGGCCACATTTTCTGGTTCCCTAAAGAACCTCTTCTTCCACAGTTCATTTGCCACAATGATCTGAATACTTGTTTCCACCCACACAAATCTCCTTCCACATAATACTAACATTTGTGGGATTTACCAAAAATGGTTAAAAATCCAGCAATCAAAATGTTGTTCTATCTACAGCACATGTCCGTTTCTCTGCCTCTCATTCTGTGTGTATATTTTTGTGTCTCTGTTTCATATGAGTTTATATGAATAGAAGAAATGGTCTAAACACTAAATTAAATATTTATTCAAGAAAACATTGAATAAGCTGAACTTTTTACTTTTCCTGTTGGTGTGTAGGATCTTCCTGAGAGAGAGTGAGAGAGTGAGAGAGAGAGAGAGAGAGAGAGAGAGAGAGAGACAGTATCTGTGTTTATCTGCTTTATGTGACCTGTTGTGGGAAGTTATTCAGCAGAGATTCTCTATAAAAAAAACAGCTATTGTCGATTCCAAAAAATGCTTTCAACTCCTTTCAGACTACGTTTTATCAGCAAGTGTGTGTGTGCATGTTAACGGAGAGCCAAAAGAATAATATATATTTATGTTATATTATAATACAATATTTAATGCAATTTTAGAGCCAAAGAAATGAACAACAGAATGTGAGGAAAGCTATTCTGTTGTGTTAAATAATATAAGTTTGTAGTACAACTGTAGTGTACGCAAGATTGCTTAAAGCTGTTTGTCACCTTGTGTCCAGTTTAAACATGGTTGTGTTTGTATTATTTCATAGAAGTGAAAATCAAAAGAATTACACTATCCTTCATCTATAAGTCAACACCATACAGTTACAAAAAACTTTAATCACACCTTTTGATTTTAAATGCGTCATCACTGAAAATGTCACAACTAAACCAAGTCTGCACCGCTAATGCAGATCAATTTTCCAAACAAAAATCACAAGCAGTCACACTCATTATCATAATAAAAAGAAAAATCATCCGATACTAATCGCACACAAACAAAACTCAGCTGAGAGAAACACAAAGGCATGCTGCACAAACGTCACTACACTACACAAACAGTTCGCACAGCCTTACTTCTTATCTTGTGTGTAGAGTGCATTGCGAGTTGCTACTTTAACCCCATAAAATGTCACTACTTATCTACTATAAAGAATATTATTCATTATATATATATATATATATATATATATATATATATATATATATATATATATATAAGAAATATGTAGTTAGGGGAGTGAGAAATGTACACCTGGACCTGCCAGAGGATCCAGGGACATTCAGCTGACTCCAGAACAGGTACCACAGATGAACTACATCAAAAAAACAAGCACACACAACTTTTCTTATTGCATGGAGTCTTCCTTATGGCACAATAACGTGACAATGCATAAATTTCATTCATAATATTTCCAAAATGTTGTCGCATTGTCTTAAGACAGGAATCCTAAAAAACATACAAGTCATAGAAAACCACGTTTCCTAAACTTTCCCTAAAATTTCCCTCATTTGTGGTCAGAACACTGAATAAAAACAAATGCACACACACACACACACACACACACACAAACACACAGATCCAGCCAAAAAGGAAATGTACACAATTTTCTATTTACTCAGCTAATGTTCTGAAAATTGCTTTTCAGTAAATTGTACAAGTGAAGAAAACATGTAGCCTCCGGTTTAGCATTGTGCAAACTCCGTACCTAAAGCATCACACGCTTGTCGCTTTGTCCCGCTGTCTGGTATCTGTCACTTGATGAGCGTATGTGTTTCTGACACTGTATGAGACACTGTTATCTATAAAAAGTGTCAAAATGACACTGCAGGGCTATGAGTATCAGACTCAGGTAGGGGGCATGGCAAGTTGCATCACAGTTGCGAGAGTAGGTTCGGTCGACCAATCACTGATCACCCTTGTTTGTTCCACCTACACACTTTTTTGTTCAGCTTTGCTTAACTATGGCTGCGTCCAAATATCCATACTACACTACTACACAGTAGGTGAAAAGCAGTATGGAGTAAAGGAGTAGTATGTCCGAATTCTCAGTATTTATAAAACAGTAGGTGAGAAATACCCGGATGACCTACTGCTTCCGCCGAGATTCTGCAGTATGGAAGCAATGGACACTGCGCTATCCCATAAGGCAACGGGACTGGCGCGGAAGAGCTGTCAGAATCAAAAATGGCGTAAGGCGGCGCATCGGCTCTTTTTAAATGTAAGTGCTATAGGTATTAAACGTTGTTCCTTGTACCTTGTGGTTAAACCGTACTTGTTTAACAACCCCTGAGTAAATTGTTAAATTGTTTAAGGTTTAAACAAGAAAAAAACAGTTGCTCTAATCGGGCGGGCTTTTTAAGGTTTTGCAGTTACTATGACGTCGTAGGTTACATGACAATCCCAACATGGCGGATGTACTATATCCGGATTGTATTCATACTACACACATATACTGATCAGTACATACTGTATCAACGGCTGAGCAGTAGTTACTGTTCACAGTACGTGATTTCGGATGCAGCCTATACTTACATTTACTTGTGGTCATTTGGCAGACACTCTCATGCAATAATTTTACAGGTAATGAAAACAACTTATTCCTGCCAAAACTGTTTTCCTTCATGTCTATTTCCCGACTACTCACTATCGCTGCTTCTTTTCTCTGTGCTCTTGATTGAAATTATGGTATGTTGGAAATACTTAAATAATTACTTTGTTGTGTTATAACAAAAGAAAGAAGTTATTTTCTATTATGTAAAGAAACACACAACAGACCGCACTGTTATATGAAAATAATGCATGACGGGTTGGTGTAACGTACATTATAGCTGTGATAAAGTCATTCCCTCACCTCTCTCTCTCTCTCCCTCTCTCTGAGCTGAGAAACTCTGACTTACAAGACTCTTTCTATAAATGTTATGTCCAATCAGATTCAAGTATTCAACTGCACTGTACTGTAAGTTCTAATACAACTCTATTCTATTCTGTCTTCCTTCATCTTCCTTCTTGTAAAATGTTTTGATATGCAAATGATGATGATGATGATGAAGATGCAATGAATATGCAAATCAGTCTATGAGGTCAACTGGTGACTTTTTTTTTAAAGCATGCATTAGATACTTTCCCCTGAAAAGTTCTGGCAACAGTGACTATTACTCAGACATTCTGCTGAAGAGAGTGTGTGTGATGATTTAGGCATGGAGTTTGCACAGTGCTCAACTGGAGGCTATGAGCTTTCCTTACTTGTTAGATCTCCAGCACTAAATAAAACTACATAAGTTTGGAAAGCAAACATGTGTTGGCTGATCAAGCACGCGCGGGGTAAAGGGGACACTGTCTTACCTTAGCAGCGACTGAGGAGTTCGGCTTCTCCAGAAGATCCCACAGTTTCTTCCTCTTGTCAGGACAGCAGGAGTGGTCAAACTCCCCCTCTCCATCCCTCTCGCGCAGGGTCTCCGCTTCCCTCCGCAGCTCCTCGTTCATCTGCTCCTTTTTCTGATGATAGCGCGCCTGGCAGCACGACTCCAGATAAATCTCATCAATACCCCAGTAATCGAGCTCCTGTCCGAACGAGAGCGCGCACATCTCCTCCATCATGTGCAGCTTCCCAGTGCGATAGAAGTTCAGGATGCTCGTGAACGCGCCTGGATGCCGGTCGAAGAAGTACTCGTTCTCGTTCAGGCTGTAATCGTCGCACACCTCCATGAGCGACTCGTGCGTGTTGCAGTCGCGCAGCTTCCCCAGCCGCGTGCGCGGGAGCCGGTCCAGAGTCCGCCATAGCACCTCGTGGTTCAGACCTCCCACGTTGATCCGCACTCTTCTGGTGCGGGCTTTGGTACGGATGATCTCGATCGGCTCCGGAGGAAGCGACGTGGATGAGCGCGAGCCTGTTTTTGGAACTCCGAGACCAACTTTATCCGCCATGGTTCACTCAAAAAAAATGTTTGTAATGAATAAAAACAGATTTGGATTTTTGATCTTATAAGAATGGGATCCAGTGTCCGCTAATCAACTTGGAGGAGCTCGAGCTCGCTTGTGCAACTCCTAGACCGACTAGGATGCGCCATATCATGCACTCCAAAAAAAAAAAAAGAAGAAGAAGAAGAGAAAAAAAGGGTTAAAAATTGTTCTTCCCTGTGTGCAACTGGTAATTTAAACTCAGCTATGTACCAGGTTGCGTCGTTTTCTTCTGGTTATCCATCAGCCAAGCAGGAAACATGGATGAGCAAGATGGAAAAAAAGATAGAAAAAGCGATCCAGTCTATGTTGGATCCTCTTTACACGCACGCCTCCACGACTGCAAAGAAAGAAAAGTGAAAATACTTTACTGATTGTTAATATTTCAATTTATTATAGGCACAGTTGAATTAATAACAGTGTACTGAATTAACAATTAACAATCAGTTGCCAACTTTTTTAAGAGGAAAGTAGTTAATGCATGCTCAAAGAGTGGCAGATGACATCATAGTCCACACATTACATCATAGATTAATTTGCATATTCACTGAATCGTTGTGATTACTTGCATTTCAAAACGTGTTACGTAAATATGGAAGATTTTTGGAAGATTCTTAAGAATATATATTTTGATCAGAATAGAAAATATTACTATTAAATATCAAGTATTACTTATTTCTCATAGAAAGAACTCGTCTTTGGTCATGGCATCACAGACTAACTACACTATATTGCTAAAAGTTTGTGAACACCTGAACATCACACCCATATGAGAGCCCTTCCCAAAGTGCTGCAAGTTGTATGCTGCAGCATTATAACAATTTCCCTTCACTGGAGCTAAGAGGCCCAAACCTGTTCCAGAATGACGATGCCCCTGTGCACAAAGCGAAGTCCATGAAGACATGGTGTGTTAAGGTTGGAGTGGAAGAACTCGAGTGACCTGCACAGAGCCCTGACCTCAACCCAAATGAACACCTTCGGGATGAATTGGATCACCAACTGCACCCCAGACCTCCTCACCTAACAATCAGTGCCTGACCTCACTAATGCTCTTGTGGATGAATGAGCACAAATCCCCACAGCTACACTCCAAAATCTAGTGGAAAGCCTTCCCAGAAAAGTGGAGGTTATTACAACAGCAAAGGGGGACTAAATCTGGAATTGGATGTTCAGCAAGCACATATGGGTCCACAAACATTTGGCCATATAGTGTGTGTATTTGCATAATACTACAATTTGTATTAAGAATGCAGACAAAAAGAAGCAGTGGTAGTGAATAGTCGGGAAATAGACACAACTAACATAGAAGAACGTGGGTGGGACAAACAATGGTGATCAGTGATTGGTCATTGGGAGACAATGGTGATCGGTGATTGGTCATTGGGAAACAATGGTGATCAATGATTGGTCTTTGGGAGACAATGGTGATTGGTCATTGGGAGACAATGGTGATCAATGATTGGTCATTTTGAGACAATGGTGATTGGTCATTGGTAGACAATGGTGATTGGTCATTGGGAGACAATGGTGATCAGTGATTGGTCATTGGGAGACAATGGTGATTGGTCATTGGGAGACAATGGTGATCTGTGATTGGTCATTGGGAGACAATGATGATTGGTCATTGGGAGACATTGGTGATCAGTGATTGGTCATTGGGAGACAATGGTGATCAGTGACTGGTCGTTGGGAGACAATGGTGATCAGTGATTGGTCATTGGGAGACAATGGTGATTGGTCATTGGGAGACAATGGTGATTGGTCATTGGGAGACAATAGTGATCAGTGATTGGACATTGGGAGACAATAGTGATCAGTGATTGGTCATTGGGAGACAATGGTGATTGGTCATTGGGACACAATGGTGATCAGTGATTGGTTGTTGGGAGACAATGGTGATCAGTGATTGGTCATTGGGAAACAATGGTGATCAGTGATTGGTTGTTGGGAGACAATGGTGATCGGTGATTGGTTTCTGGGAACATCAGTTCACGCAAGCGTGAATCAGTCAGGCTTTGTACACTGGTGGTTATTCAACCAAACCTGCTCTCTCAACTCGTATAACCAGCAACTGTGATGTGAGCTGGAGACATCTGCTTAATTAGTCACTAGATTTGTCACAAGGATTGTTTTTGAAGGAGTCTAAAAAAAAACACAAAAATATCACTACACTGGCAACACTGGACCCAATATAGAATTAGTACATGTGTTCTGTGGCCATTTCTTCAGGCACACTTCACGATTACTGACTAGCTCATGGATTACCTTGCACAATTTATGGAAAGAGACCACCACTGGACAAATATTATTTGGGTTGTTGCCCATTCACAGCACAGCAGTGACATGCACTGCCATGACAGGACACAAGTGCACAGCTATAAAGTGTTAAGCTTACCTGCTAAAAGGAAAACTGAGTTTCTAGTATACGCAGGCTTTATACAAGCTAATTAGGACAAAATAAACAAGCTAGGTGTTAATGGAGCAGTAAAGAGGTTCATTTCAATCTGTAGCTGTTACTTACACACAAACATTGTGTTCCAATCACTAGGCAGTTCCCTGGGTAGGCAGCATTTGTGCACTCCTGAGATAAAGTCTGTCCAATTTGGAAGGAATTTGAGGGCAACCTCACGTGTCCTTCTCAGTGAAGGCAATTCCGTAAATCTGTTCACAGAACCAGTGTTCTATGAAGATTTCAACAAACATTGTGTAATAAAACCATCTCTTTGACTTAGGAGTGTGAATTACACTTTGCATTTGTCAATATGCTTTTCTGTGATTAAAATGCACTAGCTAAAGTATCATAGTTTTTCTAGTATCCACTTGCTAGCCACTGGGCTAAAATATATTATTTAAGATGACAATCTTAAATTTTAAAAAGTACCCAATGCCAAATTTCCTTAAAAAAAATATGGCTAATAATGCAACTTCCTTCAGGAAAAAAAACATATACTGTATACATAAATCTATAATACTTATCACATGTACTCAGCATTAGGATTTTCTATTTTAAGTAATTCATTCAATACTTTTTTAAATTCAGTTTCCCAACCACTAGCTAAATCACACGCTAACTGCCGAACCCGGAAACCATTCATTTCAAACTGCAGCTCATGCTGCGTCACAAGGATCCTCAAGATTCAGGACTAGCAGGTGAAGACACTGCATTGGTAGACAATTTTATTCAGCCAATCAGATTAGTTATACTAAATGTTGTATAAATAGCGAGCATTATGTGACTTCTGCATTTATTTTATCCACTACAGTCATCTGTCTTCCTAAGGCATGAACCTTTATAGACTTCTATGTTAGGAAAGTAATAATAATGAATTTGATATCATACAAATTATATGAGTCTATAATAAATAAATAATTACATAATCAGTAGGCTTCAAAGCCTCATAGAATTGTGTATTGTGTACATTTTTGTATTTGTATTTTGAAATATCTCTTAATGAAGGAGGGAACACGAAAATATACAGGAAAAATCATTCATTTGTTTTAATATGAGTGTAAAATAAAAGTTCATTTATTCAACATTCTAATCAATCTCCTCAATATTACAACAGTTAATTGACCGCAGTAGGTGTTAATCTCTTGGGTGTTAATTCATCTCTTCGATATATGTGTTATTTCAACACCTCAACACCATGGTGTTAATGCCATACAAGTAAATTCATCACTGTTAACTCCGTTAAAACTTATTATTACTACTATGAATTATTCAAGAACTACTATGAATTATGAATTTACTACTATCTTTTTTAAACAGTGGTTCCTCAGGGATTCTTTGGATGAATAACAGTTCCAGCTTTACTAAAATAGTTGAGTATACACTTTCTTATATTTGGAAGCTTTTATGAAAGGGAAACCATTTGTCATTCTGTGGTTCTAATGCTTTCAGAGAAATCTACTCTAAGTCTGGACCTGGCAATGGGTTCTTTAGGGTTTATGGGACAATTAACATTATATAACTTAATCAAACACCATGCATTTTAATTAGTTAGACTTTAATCAACAGTGTGGGTGATAACTCCTTAGGCTGTCTTTTTTATTTAATTATTTGTCTCAAAACATTATTCAGTAAATACTATGAATTATTCATTAATTTCAGTCTTAGAAAAAAAAGGTTCCTCAAGGGTTCTTTGGAGGACTTGTTTGGACATCTTTTATGAACAGAAAGCCATTCGGTGTATGCTTATACTCCTTTCAGAGAAATATAAGTCTGGTTTATGGGGATAATTAACACTATAACTACCATAGCTGTTAATTAATTAGATTATGCTGGCATTAATTCAATTCCCCATGTGCTAATTTATTCATTATTAAATGATTTGATTTAAATCTGAAGATATAAGTTCAAAGTGAGTTAGTTCAGCATTGTATGTGTTATTTCATGTCTGCAGGAATTGATTCATGTAATAGATTTTAATAAGCACTACAAGGGTTAATTCAACACCATAGTTATTTCATTCATTAAATTAACACTGAAGGAGTTTCATCAAGTTCTGTAAGTATTCTAAGATTTAATTCAATGATATGAGTTAATCCAATACTAAAGGCGTTAGGTCGACACTGTTTATGATCATTTCAATCAAATGTACAGCTTGTAATTAATGTCCTACAGCAGCACTGATGCAAACTGTTGCTCTTCTTAACTAGCTGAACACACAGGGTATCTGAAAATATTAACATTTTACAATCACACTCACACTTTGAGTCTTAAATAAAACAACAGTAAAGGTGCAGTAACACTTTTTCAACCTGAACATCATGACAGATTCACTTGAAGCTTCATCAGTGTCATTATTGTGCAGCTACAGAGGATATATAGCAACATGTGTGTGTGTGGGTGTGTGTGTGTGTGTGTGTGTGAGATCTTACCTTACTGAAGTAAAGCAGCTTTGGCATGCAAACCGTCTTTCACACAAGCAGCTAAGAGAGAAGGATAGATAGAGAAATAGATAGAGAGATAGACAGAGAGAGAAAGGAAGAAGGGATGTTTTCCTGGAGCAGATTAATCTTCAGTGCTTATCCGTGCAAATCTCCATTAAAGAGAAACGTTTGAGCTGCAACACAATCAGAAAAAAAAAAGAGTGTGCACCAGAGCAAAGCTGCGTCCATCTGCTGACAGAGAGAGAGTCTGTGTGTGTGAGCGTGTGTGTATGAGTGAGTGTGTGAGGGAGGGGGTGTGTGTGAGAGAAAGAGAGAGAGAGAAAGAAAGAGAGAGAGAGAGACAGAGAGAGAGAGAGAGAGAAGCTGCACCACAGTGTGGAGAGAAAAAGAAGCACATCAGAGTGAGCAGTTCAACTATAGCCAGCACGCACACACATACACACACACACACACACACACACACACATACATTTTGAATTGCTATACAGAAAATATAATGTGTCCCAGTGACTTATGCATTGTGTCTCAATGAAATCATTGTATCCAGTTCTCAGTGTGAGCGCAACAGTCATCGGCTCTGTCTCAATCACACAGTGTTCCACACTTCATTTCTCAGCGGCCCTTAAATATGCAATTTAAAGGAATGCTCCAGCATTTTCAACTTAATCTCTGTTTACTGCATCTATAGCGTATGAACGATTACCAAAAACAAGAAATCGGTCATGTTTTTCTGAACTGATGGAAGAACGTAACACTTGTTCACGCAAAACTCACCTAGTGTTAAAACTTGTTGAATTTAGTCAAACAATGTTTATGTGAAAGATGCATTTTTGTAGGACACTTTTTATTCAATTAAAACTATTACTGCAATTATAGGTATTAGTCAAACTCCAAATCTGTATCATTTCTTCTTTTAGATAGGACTACATTTTCAGAGTGTGTTACCAACATATGGTCTGATTGTGCGTGATTGAGTTGTGATTGTGCCTTTGGGAAAGTGAAAGTAACAGGAATGACATTTTACTGTCTCCAGTGTTGGATTGTTGGATAACACTAACATAAGAACAGACATTTTGCATAACATTTGTAGTTATGCGTCATATTACAATTTGCAGTTAGCTCCATTATGAGTCAGTTTGGATTTTTCTGTTTCTGATTGTTTCTCAGTACAGGATTTGTCTGTGCAAATCATACAAATGCTACAGTTATGTTAGTCTTAGCCTGTCGAAGAAACATCTAATATCTTTTGTGCACTTTTCTGCCCACAAGCTTCCGAATCTTGTAGGCTCTTTCACCTAAATTGCACAATAGACATATAACTGGTTACAACATCATTGCCTACATATTTAGAGAAGGCATTTGTCAAGTAAGGCATAGAACATTTCAGGGCAGGCTGTGATGGGAAAATAATCAGCATCTTATACCACAGCAATTTTTAAAAAATGTATCATTTTTTAAATTAAAAATGTTGTACATTTTATCCATTTATAGTTATATTTAATGTTGTCTGCAAAACAAGTTATAACTATAAACAGCAATTCCCTCACCAGCCTCTCTTTTTTTACTCTCTCCTGAATGTAATAAGACAAAAAATGCAGCATGTTATGTTACTGAAACTTAAAGTCACAGCACTACCTGTGACTGTTACCTGTGGGTGAAGGTGTAAAGCTTCCCAAAACACTAAATGTGTTAGGGTTGACCTGGAGCCAACAGAAGACATTGTGGTATTACATTTTTAGAATCACAAAACAGCACAAAAAAAGAGCAAAAAAAGCTAAGGCTGGCCATACTGGATTTTAAGACATTTAAAAGCAGCAGTTGCCCTGTGTAAGCTGTTCTGATATGGTTTAATGATTAGAGGTCCCATGCCATGATTGTCATTTCCATTTAGTGCAAAACATTAGAGTTCGATTAAAGATGTTACAATACCTTAATGAAAAAAACGAACCACAAATTCATCATCATCTCAGATACTGCTTTGATCCCTTTTCCCTACACTGAAATGTCATTACCAATATATAGCACACTAATGTAGAGCAAACAGCAATAATTCTGACTCACCAGGATCTACAATGTAGAATTTAATGTCGCATCTCATAAAGTTACACATAAAATTAACTGTTGAAACATTCTGTTCTGTGAGGACTCAATGATGGAATCTTTTGTTTGAGAAACACAATTTCATATCAGTTTTTGAAAAATATGATGAAATATAAACAGTTCCTGATAGTGCATTCAGGCTTTTGCACCCTACTGACTATAATTGAAGTGAACATCTGCAGGAGGGAGGAACTGATCTGTCATTCTGTTAAATTATAATAATAAGACCTCAATCGATGTTGCTAAAAATAGAACAAGGCCTAAACTGTGTGTGTGTGTGTGTGTAATAATTTTGCAAATAATTTTGTCTATTATAATTTAATTTCTTAAAATGTGTTTGTGGGAATGTAGTGCCAACATTTATTTCATTGATTTTAGGTTTAAATATAAAGATAAATATAAACTTTGTGCTGAACCACTCAGTGTTACCACGACTACGAAACATTTTTGAGTGTGTGTGTGTGTATTTGTGTAGGCAGTTGCCATAGAAACACCAACCATAGTGTAACACAAGTGATATTTTGGCCCAGTGAGCTGGTTATGCCTTCAAGCTAAAAAAAAAAAACAAAAACAAAAAACAACGACAAAAAAAAACCATGAGGTTATCAATACATATGATTAGTGTGTGTGCAGGCGTGTTGTCCCAGTGCAGTGTGTAACCTCATGCCTATGTGTGCAAGTGTGTAGATATCAGTTTTTGAGAAATATGATGAAAAATAAACAGTTCCTGGTAGGACTTTCAGACATTTACAACCTAGTGACTATAATTTAAGTGAACGTCTGCAGGAGGAAGGAACTGATCCCTTATTCTGCTAAATTATAATAATAATAACACCTCAATCAATGGTGCTAAAAATAGAAACAGTCATGAACTGTGTGTGTGTGTGTGTGTGTGAGACAAGTTTACTGGGGGCAAGATTCATGTGCAACTGATGCTTCACACAACACATCCATCAACCTCTACAACCTCTACACTCGACAGCGTGTATTTCATGCTGTCATCTGTTTTTCTGTGTCGAATATGTTGAATATTTGTGGAATAAAAGCTCTAGATTCCTTGCAGTTCTAGAATTGTCAGTAAAGTAAATCTGATAGCTCAGGATTTGCTATTGTGGCTTGTTTCTTGTTTTCTTATTTTTCACAGTTCTTATTCCAAGTTGTGTATGTTCTTGCTCTGACCCCTGTGTATGTGTGTGTGTGTGTGTGTGTGTGTGTTTTAGATCTTGATTATAGATTTCTCAGATCCTCTGCCATTTGACTCCTGGTGAACCTGGTGGGGCAGAAGGTTATTTACTTTACATCCATTGGTTAAACGCTACGTTTATTTTTCATTGTGATATTTATGAAGCATATAAACCCAAATAGATGTGTGAATCATTGTTATAAATGAAATGGCAAACTGAAATGGTTAATTTCTATGTAACTGAAATGGATGAAGGTTAACATCAGTATCGACAAAACACACTGATGTTTGTCTACTCATCTGTATGTCTGTTTTTAGCTTTAGTGGTGTTAGCAGACACTTCTGTCCTTCATAAAGATCCCTTATTATTTTGTCGGGCATAGCACCTGCTCTCTTTAATCACATCGTCAACATTCTGAAACTCAATATCGGCTTTTGCGTTTGCACTCATGTAGAACAACTGTCAAGAACAGTAGAGCACTTAAATAACTTCTATGAACAAAGGTCTTTGGATTTCATTTTAATTATAACATCGTTTACATACTGTGAATATGGCAAAAACAAATCATCTGGTTATCACATCACATTGTCAAACAAAATTCATTCTTGCAGTTGCTTTTATAATAGTTGTGTAGACACCTCAATAAAAAATAATGTGACATATATAGAAGACAGAGGAATTACATATATGCCATATCTCTGATTTTAAGACATTAAGCATCTAGCACCTTTTCTTTTTTCTCTAAAAAATACTTTAAAAACATACCAGTGAGTTAATGTTCATTATTGAACATGAATAACAGAATGACAGAAAGGAAGCAAATAAGGAAAGAAAGAGAAAGCGTCTTTGATGGCACCTGTGCCATGAAATAGCATGCCTTGCCTACAGCATTTTATTAATAATTTAGTAATTATTTGGTACAGAGACTTTAAATTGAATATTTTCGCAACAGTGATCCGTGTTTTAACCCTGAAAATAATCACAACTGCAAATCAACTTGTAGCTTCAAATTTTAGCACTAAAAACATTGTTTGTTATTTTGTTCAGATTATAATGCAGGACTCGTCAAAGGTTTTATATTTTTATTTATTACCTGTTTGATTTTCATGGTAGTACTTAGTAGTTAGTACTACAAGCAGCAGGCCAACAAAGACCTTTCGAACATCATACATTTTGTTATTCAAACCCTAGAACAATCAGTAATCAAAAAAGGCACAGACCCCTGTTAGATTAGTTTCATTCTAAGGTTCTGTCAGTATATTTAAACAGGAATTTTTCACACTTTAATATGAAATATTAGTTTAAAAAAAACTTATAAAGTCTAAAGTAAAAATCCATAACACACCTCTTAATTAAATTATCTACAAAACAAAGTGTGAAGGGAGAACATCATGCACTTCAGGCTGGATTCAAACGCTTTGCACACACACTGTAATAAAGACCTGAAGACAAAACAATCATTTAATTAAAAATGTACTCAGTGTAATTAAACTGCATTAAGGTAATTAGCTATATTTGTCTGGCAGCATAATGAAATAAACAGAGTGTTGTGCTTGGTTATGTGTGGATTAAGAATATACAAACTGACATGCCGTAAAACTGACCTATGGCATCCAGGAAATTATTAATTCATTTATTTCACTGACTGATTTTAATTTTTTTTGTTTGTTTTGTTTATTGGGGCTCATTGCTAATGAGATGTCAGTTTCTGAGGTTCAAGCTTCTGAGTTTTGTGTTGCTGCATGAAACCCATTTCACACCACTTAAACCGGAACACACACTCGCAACTGCATAATTTACTCACCACATTCGTTTATTCATCGCTCCTTAACACATATTGTCTTTATCCCCACCATTCACTTTAACACACACACACACACATTTGTCTTACTATCTTTGTGAGGACTTTCCACTGATATAATAAATCAACATTTTGGCTTTTTTTTTTTTAATAAGCATTTTGTTTATTAAACTGTTGATCTTTTTTAAATAAAAGATCCAGTTTTCCTCATGGGGACCAGCCAAATGTCCCCACAAGTTAAAAACTGTCAGATATTCCTATATCATCTTATTCCTATATCTAAGAGATAAAACCACACTCACATGAACACACACTCGAACACAGGTTTCAGGTTTTCATTCATGTTTAATTATGAACAAATATGTATACTTGTATGGAGAGACACCACACTTCTGTTTTTGTGTCTCATTTCAAGTGTCTTTCTGATTGCGTCTTATGATGAAAGGCTTCATAAATCTCAACACTCATTAAAGGTCAGACAGAGGTCATGGACATACTCATCCGTGTGATTCCATCCTTCTTTTGGGCATGATGAGGAGAAGAGTGTAAGCTTTCAGTACTGAGAAAAGTAAATTGTGCTTTGTAGATCAAGGGCTTCAGTGTGTTCTGTCCTTCTAAGAAAGCAAATTTTAAAGTGAATAGAATTTTAAATGGACAACATACATTGCACCACTTTATACCATGGCACTGTTGAATTCTCGAATCTGAATGGTCAGAAGGTGTGCATTAATTTTCTATAACATCATGACTAGTTATGTATAGAGTTATGAGATAGTTTTATTAAGTTTATATTAATCTACTTGTCCTAATGCATTAACATTTCTATAGTAACAACACATTTACAGGGACTTGAATGGGGGATAATCCACATAATCTAAGCCTAATAATAAAAACGGACTTAAAAAAGACAAAAGAAAGACATATACTCATTAACATGTTAGAGCTTTTTTATTAGGAGACATTTATTCAGCATTTATGGAAGGAGTCTCCAGTGTCAGAGCGTTTTTACAGCCAGCAAGCTTTCCGCCATGAGAAAGTCTTTAGGACAGATGTGCTTGTGCTTTCTGTTTTTTTTTTTGTCTTCTTTTTTTGTCATCAAGAGAGAAAAAACAAAAGGCTAGTGAAGGAATGACTGTTTGTAGCTGCTGAATCATTAGAGATAACAGGAACTAACTTGTCTCATGGATGCTTCTTAACATTAAATGTAAGTATAAATGTTTAAAATGGGTGATAAACAGCCTTCCACTTTGCACTGGGGTGACTCACACCACATCTGGCATGGATTATTCCTTACTTAGAGCAAAACCAGCTTAATATATAATATACTAACTCATAAAAATAATTAAAAATAATTTAAAAAAAAAAGAAACAAACAAAAAAAAACTATATGGTCATTAGGAAATGAAAATATTCTCTCTTCTGGAAGAATGGCTCTGAACTCGCTTCACACTATTTATGAAAATGCATTGACCTTTTATGTCACTCTCAATTTTAAAGCCTTAGGGAACTTTCTAGTCTGAAATAATTGTTGATTTTCTCTCCATCCTCTCCATTAAGTGGCCAGGGTTAATCTTAGATAAAGCATGTATGAGTTTCACCCCCACTAACCTTCACTTTTTACCCTAAAACTTATTATTATTTAAACAGGAAGTGCCCACAATGGAGAAATCATAACAAAGAAATCATCATTTAAATAAAGAGCAAAATCTAATGGGGGTTCAAGCACTCCCTCTTTATCCCTTGACAGACACTGACAGGAAATGGAGGATGAAATGTAAGGGAAAATGTGGTTAGTTGATATAGCACTTATACCTGGTACATCCTGGCTTACTATTTAAAAAATTACAATAAGCTATTAGGGCAGAGATCATCTATCTTCCTTCACACTGGCTGCAAGAGATGTGATGTGAAATGAATTTTTCTGTTTTTTTTATAAGAAATCTTTTGAAATGTGATTCTGTGATTTTGAAATGTTATTGATTTAACAGTCGTGAGTGTGTATTGAAATAAAGTTAGTAATTAAAGAGTGGGCAGAGTTTCACTGTTTTGTTTAATCACTTTCTTCAACTATGGATGTCCTCAGAGTCTTCTTTCGCATAAGTGAGGATGCTTGTCACATGTTCATGTGTAGAAACTGTCTGTGTGTTGGTGTTGTTCTGAATTGTTATGTTGTTCTGGTGATGGTATATTTTAGAATTTTTGTTTAATCGACCTCAGTGCAAATACCCTCAACTTTGAAAATCTAGCCCAGGAGTGTGTATAAGTGAACTGATCAGTGTTTATTATTAAATGTTTAGTGCATGAAGCAAATGAAGCAAATGAAGAATGAAGATCTAATTTCATCAGAGAAGGCCAAAATCATTATCACTGTAATTAGGCGCCTTTCAAAGATGCCATTTTGACTGGCAGTGTATGTGTGCACACTATAAACTGTATGAATGTATTTTTTTTGTAGTAATTAAAGTTTTTCAGTGGCAACATTATAAATTTAAACTTTTTCGTATAGCATTACTTTGACAAATTGTTTTCAATTTAGTTGATTTATTATTTTAATTTTATTTTAAAATTCTACTACTCAAGCGCAGTATCATTTTGATAAATGATTTCATTTATATTCTTTGAATTTTTTCCATTCTTCGCATATATGTTTTATTATAATTCCAGTAATAATTTCACTTACAACCAACTCTATACACAAGCTGTATATAAAACCTTATTAAGCTAATAAAATAATGTCACAGTGCTCTGTTCAGTCTGTGCAAGACACTCTGGGCTTTTCAGTTTGGTTAAGTTTGCTTATTATTAGATATTTGTTTCAAGAGATCTTACATATAGACTGAAAAGTGCGTTTTTGACTTCATTGTCTGTACATAATGTTAATATTTAAAATGTTAATGTTAAAACCACTTCAGATTAAATATGTCCCATTATATCATCATCAGAAACTCTCTCTTGCTCTCTCTCTCTCTCTTTCTCTCTCTCTCTCTCTGTATGTATGTATGTAGGTGTGTGTGTGTGTGTGTGTGTGTGTGTATATATACAGTTAGGTCCGGAAGTATTTGGACAATGACAGAGTTTTTGTGATTTTGCCTTTATACACCACCACA
>CM075024.1:14194570-14210581 GCA_037576675.1 Pangasius sanitwongsei
AAGATAGGGATAGGTGGAGAGTGATGATTCGCTGTGGCGACCCCTGAAGGGAAAAGCCGAAAGAAGAAGAAGATGCAACACTTATATTAAGAAACTAAATTTTCAAGGATGACTTCATGATTGGCGAGTATCGCTGTGATTGATAGGGGAGAGAGAGTATGCCACCCCTCCCTCCCTGAGACCATAGCCAATTTTGCTTGCTTGGGCTCCCGAGAATCACTGAGATTTAATCTTGCAATCCCCAAATGATGGAGCAAAAGCTTTTTTGATGTGCCACTTGGAGGCCTGCTGCTATTCATTATTAACAATAACGTTGATCAGTGTTACTGTACATGTAATGCGAAGTGCTGAAAACCACTATACTGGGTTGAACAATTATTATACCTGTTGACGGACAGTTGTCACATTGGGTGGGAGGTCTAAAATCTAATATATACCAATTGCTCAACAATGAAACAATGAGTCAGTGGCCTAATAAGAATGATGTGGGGCAAACTAATACACACTTATAAAGGTGTATTGGTTATTTCTGATTTTTAAGTCTGTATCGCTCTACTGGGTTTCATGCAGTGTTTCCTCCATATACCAAACCAAACCAAAAACACCTAAACGTATCATTCTGTCATTTATCCTTTTGCATAATTGTATTTTTATAGCTAGATAGATAGATAGATGAGGGAAATTTTGTCACAGCAGCATAAAGAATAACAGTAAAATTAAGAGCAGAATTGCAAATCTACAAAAACACACTGAATAATAAATAAAGATATGTTCAACATGAAAAAGAGTAATAGTAATAAATAAACGAAAAAGAAGCAGTAAAAACAAGCGTGCAAAAATGGCAGTGAATAATATATACAACATATGTATGACATAAACAGTCTGTGTTGGTCCTCCAGTCCAGTCTGTTGTTCAAGTGGACACCCAAGTATTTGTAGTGCTTGACAATTCCAACCTTCTCACCCATGATGTTTATGAGCTTGCTCACACTTCTCGTCCTTATAAAATCCACTACCGTCTCCTTGGTCTTGTTTATATTTAGGAGCAGATGATTCCTGCTGCTCCACTCCACAAAGTTATCCACCAGTTCTCTGTACTCCAACGCCTGCCCATCTCTAGTACACCCCAGCACTGCAGAGTCATCAGAGAACTCCTGCAGGGGCATGAGTTATACTGGAAGTCTGAGGAGTACAGAGTGAACAGAAGTGGAGACAGGACAGTCCCCTGTGGTGCTCCTGTGTTACTGACCACAACATCATATAGGGAACTCCACATTTCATTTCATTTAAGTTAAATTAATTTGTTGTTTGTATCTGTAATTTGTCTATTTACCTTTAGTTTCTCCTTCAAACACATTTTGGGGGAAAAAAACATTAGATAGAGTAAATTAGCCATCTGGTTCTTATTTATTATCCCCTCAACTTTTCGATCACTGCTAATAACATGCTACAGATGTGTCAGTCCAAATGGAGATCAAATCTAGAGGACGTTTTACTCTGTGTAATCACCTGACACAACTTTCACCGATACGCTGCATGAATCTACAGTCTATTCTAGAAAGAAATCAGCCCCAGAATCAATTCTTCATACCATTCTTTCTTTGACCATTTTCCTTAGGATCATTGGTGGTTCTGTTGAGACAAACACCTTAAGTATGCGATAAAGTACACACTTTTTTTTTGTATATTGTATTGCTAAAAAAAAAGCACAGCATCATGTGTTAATATGGTACGCTTTGTCATACAAAATGGAACAACGAGAAACAAGAAATCATTTACATTACTATACAACTTTTCTTCCTAATTGTAACATGCAAAGGCACAGATCATCGCTTGGCCCCAGCAATAACAATAACAGGACAATATTATGGTTTGTAATTGTTTTAGTGTCCAATTGGCAGAGTTTTTGATTACATCAGAGGAAATGATGTCAGAATAACAGCCTCTGTAATCCGACCTCCATGAAGCAAGGCAGCGTATAAAACCAACTTCCTAATGACAGAGAGAACATACACGTAGACACACACACACAAACACACACACACACGCAGGCACACACACACACACACACACACCACTCTGCATCTGCTCAAAACCAAGGTAGGAAGTGTTTTATTTCATTATTATATTCATGTTAGAAAATGAAATCTGTCTGAATAAAAATATTGAATTAGTACAGTAAACTCTTTCTGTATGTTTCTGTTGTGTTCATTATATCCGGTTCAGTCATTATCATCCGTATCATACACACAGGAGCAATAAGACACAGGGCAATGAGAGATGGTTATAAAATAAACGAGTGCATCTATACTTAAAGAGACAATTTAATTCTAAATCATCAGATGATTGTAGCTGTAAAAAGGCAGCTCACTCATGATGACAGTGCTTGGTTAAATGTCTCTGCATTGCAAATCTGACAGCAACTTTTGATTTTTATGAAAAACAATATGTATATATTTAGTTTTGCTTATGGTTTGTTTAAAAAAAAAAAGCCCAAATCAACTACTACTTTTTTATGACTAACAGTGTACTGGGGATAGAGCTGGCATTTCATAAGCTAGAAATAATACTGAACTTTCACAAAATAGAACATTTCTCAAAAATATGTACTTTATTGTACTTATTCTACACTACCAGTCAAAGGTTTTCAAAGCTCTTTTACTTTATTACAGTTTAATAGTTTCCAATAAAACCGACAAGAAGTATAACATAACACTTTTTTTTGGATAAATAAAAAAACACATTTAGATCTAGACTTTAGATGTCTTTTTATTACTTCACTGTGCCTGTCATACAATTTTTTAATTTTTTTCTAAATATCACTGATATTATAAAGTAAATGGCTTGTACATGTGTAGGAATACCATGAGTAAAAAGTATAAACAGTTATACCTAAAATTTGAACCAATAATCTGTCTAAAATATTAGAAGTTGATGATCAAAATAATAATAATAATAATGGCAAAAATGGCAAAATATTTGCAATAGCAATATTTACTGACAAGTCATGTGCAAAAAACTTACACAGTTTAGTTCTGTTGCATGATGCCACTGATTTCAGAGGTAAAAGTAAAATAAAATAAATAAATAAAATATTCGATTTTAAAAAAAAAGCTAAGGCATTCACCTGACACTGTTTATTTATTTATTTATTTATTTTTTAAATTCTATGTAGATATATTCCAGAGACATGCTGCACTGAGAATGGCAAACAGTCTGGAGTGCAACACAATCCAGGATAATGGTTTATATAAAATTAAATATATATTTTATATTTTTCTAAAAACAGCCTGTAAGCCATAACGGTTAAAAATGTTTTGATGGGCGGTGTATACACTGAAATACAAAGATGGGTCAAGCTCCCTTCCCCAGCAAGTTCACCCTGTCACTTGTGTGTAACGCACCTTCAATATTTACTGTGCATGATGGCAGTGGAATCAAACTGATTACAGCACCTGATGTTTCATTACTTCAATGTTTTACAGGCAAGTCTTAATATTTGCATATAGTAAAATATGAGTGTACATAAGCAAAGTGAATGAAGTCTAGCTCAGATGAAAAGGAAATTTAATACCCTGTTATATCTTAGAGCACAGTGTCTCAGTGAACTGATGTGATTAAAATGAATGGAATCGTTGTGTAATTGCCATAAATGATGTCTCATTGTTTGTTTTGTATTATTTACAACTTAAACTAGTATTATTACAGTATGATATAAAGTGCAGTGTTTTGATTGCTGATTATGCATTGTTGATTTTGAATGAAATTACTGTGAAATTGCGGGAATGCTGTGTCATTGTTAGTTTTGTATTACACAACCTAAACTGCCATTTTTGTCATACTAAAGTATATTTTGTGTTATCAGGGAATATCTAAAACCTTAAACTAGTAAGACCTGAACAAACTCGTGACAGAAAAAATACTTATTCGTTATTTACTATTTAACACCATTATAATCTCAGACATATTACATGTTGCTTGCAAAACAAGAGTATTAAAATATGAATGTAACTTGTGTAGTTTTTTTTTTCTAGTTACTTTAGCTACCTAACTGTCCTTTATATGGTTATTTTGAATTCCCAAATCTGATTGGTCAGAAAGTGTTGATTCATTTTCTATAACAACAGAAAAGCAAATCATAGCTTTATGTTTATGCACTTGCTCTAATACATTATCATTTCTATAGTAACAGCTCAAAAAACCCATATAATCATTGCTATGGTGACATGATGTCTAAGACAGGAGGATGTTTTGCTTTGCAGTTTTTTGGTAAGAAGCAGCATTTTTGTCTGAGGAACAGAAGTAAAGGAACGACTGTTTAAATGTTATAAAGTATGTGTTAACAGGAACTTGTTTCATGGACATCCTGCAAATTTAAATGTAACTATAAACAGATAAAAAGGATAAATCTCTAAGCCTCGGATTGGTGTGTCACATCAGGGCGCATCACACCACCCTGTCGCAGCACCAGCATAATACTTAATGACCTTTATCTAATTAATGTATATAAGGAATTGCTAATTAGCATTATGTTTCAGACATTTTCTACTGAAATGTATACTGTGTGTATTCATGTGGTATACAGTGGGGTCCAACAGTCTGAGTCTGAGTGGAAATGCTCCTGTTTGCTTTTTTTTCAGTTGATCACAAATTTTCATTACAAATGGTATTATCAGCAAGAATTTGAGTGAAAAGTAGAATCTTAAAAATATTTACATGAATTTCAGAGTTTCTTAGTATTTGGTATGTCCACTTTTTCTGCTTTAATAGCAGTGTGCACTCGAGATGGCATTGACTCCACAAGTTTGTGTAAAACCTGATGATCCATTTTAGATCAAATCCATCAGCACGTCAAATGAATACATGCTTCACTTGGAAGGGTTAAGACTTCTGACCTTTTGTACGAAGCGGTTAACATTATCAATATCACAAATTTGCTTATATTTAAATAGGGACCTAGAAATTGTTCAACATCTTAAATATTGTATAGTCAAGATGTTTCACATTTCCTTTTTTTTTTAAAGAATTTTACAAATTCTAAAACCTTCTGTTTATTTCCAGTTTTAAATAATAATAATTTTTTTTTTAAAAATCCCAGATTATCAATGTGGTCTCAGACTTTTGGACCCCACTGTATATCCTGTATAATCTGTTTTAATTATATTCCAACATCAGGCAAGTGCAAACACTTTCATGAGAGCAGTGGATGTTATTGCAGGTGCTCGAGATAATGTGAAAGACACAGCTCCTGATATCAATGTCAAAATAAATATGAACAAGCAATCAATTATTTCTATGAGTTTATACTCCGAGGCTGGGAAATCTGAGGGAGAGACTTCGCAAGAAGAATTTTCCTAACCTATGACATTGGAACATCTATGCATGTGCATATGGATTCTTCTTTTCTTTTCTGTTTATTTCACCTAAAGCTCATGGAGTATCTTCACTTTTACTAATACAGGATGAAACTCTAGTCTTCTGCCTCATAAAGCTATGAATGTGTATAATATATTTACATAAGTAAGGTTGTTAGCTTATAAATATGGCCTAGCAGGTGGATTGTGTGTGTTGAACTCTGAACTGTATACAAGGTGGGGTGTGTACAGTAGTGTGTCATCTCATTACTTCTGTTTGCTCATTGCTAAGCAACTAGATTAACTGCTTAATGCTGAAAATAAATTAATTTCCTACATACAATAATTTACATTTTTTTCCACTCCATAAACGACATAACGATAAGTTTATGCAATATATTTACTGTGTGTAATAAAACATCAAATAAAACAACACAAATTGAGGACGTATTATCATCGAAACAATTTCCAAAATGCTAAACCTTTAGCCATACCTCCTTTCTGAGATTGTGAGGACATAAATAAATTGATTCCAGCTTCAAGAGGGTCACTATGTCGGCTTTTAGCTTTACAATTTCCTTTTGTGTGTATTTTTAAAGATAATTTGTCATACAGTGTCAGAAAACAACACAAGCTAACATAATTATTTAGCTGCATTAGCCTCGTAGCTCCTCTGCTAAATAAATTATAGAAAACTTGTCTTGGCTGATCAAATACATTTGGGGTTCAGTATGTACTATCAATTTTTAGCCAAAATTCTAATCATGATGCATTTATGTTGCTTTTGTTTCTGTTCACAGGTTTTAATGAAGGAAAATAACTCCTATAGCTGTGTGATAGATGAGGGTGATTCGGCTAACGTGGCTAATGTCAATGTGTTTGAAGTGAGTTCCTAAATCTTTGTGCATGCATTTTAGATTTATGGCCATGTGTGTCTGTGTGTGTGTGTGTGTGTGTGTGTGTGTGTGTGTGAGTTTAGAATGAGGTGAGGAAAAGACAAACATTTACACTCTGAATATTGTTTACATTATGAATATCATGGCTGATATTACCTATTGTGTGTCAAATTTCTGTGTGTATGTTAGAGCCCACTGCTCAGATTTCACCTATAAATCATCTCTTGGTGATCCTTCCTGACAGCAGGAGCATGTATATAGGTGGGATGTAAATAAGACATGTAAGGAATGGTGCGGATGGTAACATCCCCTTTTTCTCTTAGTGGGTTGTTCAGGGTGATGTTTCAGCTCTGGATTACCTGAGCAGGAAGAGTCCGACTTACTTGAGCTCTAAGGATGAAAATGGAGCCAGACCAATCCACTATGCTGTTGCTAGTGGACATTTGGACATTATTCGGCTCATTGTGGCCATGACAGGACCTGCAGGTGAGTCTTAAACCTCTCCTTACTTCCTATTCCCTAGCAGTATATACGTAACACTCTAATACAGACCACATTAGCGCATAGAGCTTTAACTCTGCATTACAGGGTTCTAGAATGATTGGGATATGTTAGACTCAGACGTTCTAAATTTCTCTGTATTCAATTACAACAGCCTCATCATCATCAGTTCAACGTCCAAATAATACAGTTGATTCACTATATAGGCCACTGAAGCATCATCACAAATGCCTCACTATCATCAGTTCATGTTTGTGATTTTTGATATGTATATAATGTGTGTGTGTGTAATGCCTTGTTGATGAGAGCGGTCAGAGGAGAACTGTCAGACTGGTTTGAGCTGACATTAAGGCTTCGGTAACTCAAATAACCACTCATTACATCAGTGGTGAGCAGAAAAGCATCAGAACTCTCAAAATGTTGTCCTCTTGAGGAGGACAGGCTACAAAAGTAGAAGACCACATCGGGTTCCACTCCTGTCAGCCAAAAACAGGAATCTGATGTTACACTGGGCAAAAAAAGATGTCACCTGGACTGAAGAATCTTGATTTCTGCAGAATTTGGCATCAACACCATGAACCCTGCCTTGTGTCAACAGTTCAAGCTGGTGGTGGTATAATGTTGTGGGGAATCGAGCATCGTTTGAATATCACAGCCTATCTGAGTATTGTTGCTGAGCATGTGCATCCCTTCATGGCCACAATTTAACATCTTATAATGGCTACTTCCAGCATGATAATGCACCATGTCACAAAGTTCTCAAACTGTTACAATTATAGTGAGTCAATGAGTACTTTAATGGCCTCCCCAGTCACCAGATCTGAATCCAATAGTGCACATTCAGGATGTGGTACAACGGAATTCATATCTGCAGCAATTACGTGATGCCAGAATCTCAAAGGAATGCATTAAACACCTTGTGGAATCCATGGCATGAAGAATTGAGGCTGTTCTGAGAGCAAAGATGAATTCTATTCCTATATACATAAAAATCAGATCTCACCATCATCAGTCCACAAGAAGTGGTAAACCACTGCGTGTGTGTGTGTGTGTGTGTTGTTAATGAAAGTGTGGCTACATGTATTTATGAGAAAAATTTAAATAAAGGGAGAAACACTGGTGTGTTGATGTATTAACAGCTCTATGATGGTCTATTATAGCATAAAGTGCATTAGTTATCTGGCTCAGAATCCCACATTGCTTTAAAGCTTGGACACTTAACAGTGAACATTAACAAACCCATTACCATCATCTGAAGTGCCCATTATTACTACGTTTACTCGTTAAAAAGTAACATGAAAACATGAACCCGAAAAAACGAAAAAAGCATTAAAGACACAGGAAGGTTTTGGTTTTTTTTTGTATTTGGGACACAGAATCCATTTGTTTCACTCTGAGCATCATGGAGCTCTGTAGCACATATAGGAGTGTATTAAATGAGTTAATATCAGATGAATTATTTTGTGTCGTATAGAGTTGGATATTCAGGATGCAGAAGGCCAAACTCCTCTACATTTTGCTGTGGAGAAAAACCAGGAGTCAAGCTGCTCACTGTTGGTAGATTTGGGTGCCAATCCAAACATTGTAAACACAGCCATGATGGCACCGATTCACTTGGCCATCTGCAAAGGATACAATCACCTGGTAGAGGTGAGTCTCTCACATACATAATTACCTGGCACAGATAAGTCACTCACACTCAATCACTTGCTACAAGTGAGTTACTCCTACTCAATCACCAGATACAGGTGAGTCACATACACTCGATCACCTGATACAGGTGAGTCAAACAAACTCAAGCACCTGGTACAGAGTCATATACACACACTTACCTGATACAAATGAGTCGCATACACTCCAACACCTGGTACGAGTCAAACAAACTCATTCAAGTGGGCGAGTTACACCCACTCACTTACCTGGTACAGGTGAGTTACACCCACCCACTTCCCTGGTACGGTGAGTTACACCCACCCACTTCCCTGGTACGGTGAGTTACACCCACTCAATCACCTGGTACAGGTGAGCTACGCCCACTCAATCACCTGGTACAGGTGAGTTACACCCACTCACTCACCTGGTACAGTTGAATTACACACACTCACTCACCTGGTACACTTGTCATTCGTCTTGTCTCAGGTTCTCCTGTCCTGCAGTCAGACAGATGTGAATCTGGAGGGAGATTTGGGCAACACACCTGTGATGTTTGCATGCTGTTACAATAACTGCGAAGCTCTTCACAAACTTGTGAGTATAATTCAAGGGTTAAAGGAACAGTATACAATTTCACTCTTAACCTAAATGTACTTGAAAAACGATACAGTATGTTTGGTGTCTGAGGTTTGTTCCTTCAATTTGCACTTGAGCTACAAGGCTACTGTGGGGAAACTTATAGCCACCAGTTTAGCATCATGCACACCGCATACCTAAATCATTGCCTCTAATGGCTTTGTTGAGTTGTTCAGTTTTTATGACATTTTTTTTCTATAAAAATGAACAAAAGAAATTCAAACTCCACGCATCCAACTCTAATATTTGCAAAGTTTGAAGGTGAAATTGTATGAAGTAATTCTAGCATGATGTCATAGTTTCCAGTTGTGTCCTTAAAGTTTTTTTTAAATAAAGAGACTCTGCTGTTTTATAACCTGTTTATGAAGAAATGTTAAAACTGCCAAATGATGTGTGTGTGTGTGTGTCATCCTTAATGCTTAATGGCAGGCTATAGACTTCCCTTACGAGTGATTGTGAGTTCAAATCCCAATAAGGCCACAACCATCCCTGGCAGTCCAAGAGAGCTTGATTGGCCCTGTTCTTTGGGTAGGAGGGAAGACATTACTCTTTACTGTTAGAGTGACACTAACCAATCATGTATGTAGAAGAGGGCATACTACTCATTGATATGTATAGAAGAGGGCATTTAGCACTTTCCTGGGAGTGTAATGCAGCATGTGCTAGACTTCACCCTCTGTGGTTGGTAGCTGTTGTGTAATAGGGAGGAGTTAGCTAGTGGTGGGATTTGGCAAATGACCAAATTGGGAGAAAATTCTACTTGTTATCTACATTAGATTCATAGCTCCAGTGCAAAACTGGAAGCAAACTTCAGAGGGGTATTTGCGGAAATCGTGTACATCCATTTTTTTCCTCCAAGTTTCCATTTGTTTGACTTTTCCAGTTTAAACATGGAGCAAAGCTGTGTCGGCAGAACAAGCTGGGGCATTTTGCAATACACACAGTGGCTTTTTCTGGAGCCAAAGAAGCAATGGAGGTGATACTGCAAACAGGTGAGCCTCTTTGATTTACTTCAGGGTGGCTCTGTCAAAATGCATCCTGCACACAGCTTACTGCAATATTATATTCTTACACAGTCTCATGACTGTACATAAGTAAGTCACCGCTGTTCCAACTGGTGTGTACAGATATGAATTGTTATTATTACATAGTAGAATATTTTGGAAACCCATAGTTGTGTAGTCATGGAGACAAACCAGTGCACTCATGTAATACCAAAATTTGCTGCTTTAAACTAGCGTTCAAATGATGCAGACTATTTAGTGAGTAGTGTGTATGTGTATTTTGGGACACTTCCACAGTGGACTGATCATACATAGTGTTTGAACAAACACAATAAACACGCACCATTATATTCACATGCCTCATTCTGTATTCTACATGGTGCTCCTCTGTAGATAATAGGGAGTAGGGAGTTGTTTTTGTTCACATTGCTTACACACACAGTGCTCATGCAAGAGCATTGCTTTATTAGAAAATTTGCTCCATGACTAAAATCTTTGTGAACATACAGGCTGCTGTTTGTTGTGAATGTAAATTTTTTGATTTGCACCAATTTACATTTGTTGACCTATCCACATGTGCAGACAAGGTAGCCAAATTAAACAGCAGGACAGGAGTAAGCAAAACCCATCTTCAGTCTAAACATGGGTTGCATGAGTCATGATTGTGCAAATTTGAGGACAAGGCCCTAAACAAATCCCACTACATACTTCACATTGATAAAAGGCCATGTCAGTCTCTCTGTGCATTTCAGCTCCAGATAGGTTTTTGGCATGTTTGCATGTACAGTATTACCATATAAGGCAGTGGTTCTCAACATAGGGCCCAGTGGACCCCAAGAGGTCTGTGAAGCATAGCTAGGGGGTTCCATGACTTTTTTGATTTTGTTACAGTGACATAAATCACAACCCACATTATCAAAGTTATTATATTTAAGGGTCCAAGCACCAAAGTCAACTTAGACCTAATGTGTTCAGGAATAGCAGCTATAATGTTCAAATAATGTTCATGAAATTAATCCATGCTGAGGGGGTCCATGGGATTGATTTTTACAGTTAAAGGGGTCCCTGGCTACAAAAAGTTTGAGAACTCGTGATATAAGGAATATAAGGATGTAGCTTAAAATTTTACATATTAATATTTTATATAATCAATGTTTTTCATTTTTATTTGCCTTCTCCTTCTCTCTTTCACTGTTTCAGGAGAAGAGCTGGGTATTTCCACCATTTCACACATTAATTATTTGGATAAATCCAAGAGCAGCCCACTGCATTTAGCTGTCCGAGGCGGAAATACAGAAGTGATCAAACTCTGCATCGCTAAAGGTGCGAAAGTGGACCAGCAACAGGTAAAGAAACACACACACACAACACTTTTCTTCTGATTGTTATTAATGCATCTGATTAATGCTATGCCTACACCTAAATGTTTTTAAATCATTTTTAAGTATAAAGAATAAAGTTTTCCTCTGTGGGGTCCAACCAAATGTCCCCAGGAGGTCAAAACTGTCAGATATTCCTATCCGTGAGAGGATATTTGGGCTCACTGACATGCATACACCAAGTTGTCACTTAATTATCTACCTTGTTACTATACTCTTTGGTCAACCGACCAATCACACTTTGCAGGTAAACATTTACCAACTGTGGCCCATCTGTTGGCTTGGAACAGTACAGAACTTAATCCCTCCTGCACCATGTCCATCAGTAGCAAGAGATCACCCCTTAGATATTATTTGTGCAGTGATCCTGACGTAGTAGTAGAAGCCTTTATCAGAGCAAATTATTTACTCTGGCTGTTCATAGCAGCTCATTAGCTAGTCATTATCAGGGCATGAAATTTAGCTGTTGCTGAGATTGATTATGATGATAGTGATATGCATATGAGCAGGCAGGAACATGAATTCCTGTCACATGGCCAAATTTTTAGAAATATAGCTTGCACAGTGTTACACTGGAAGCTAATAATGTTTTTTTTTTTTCTTTACTTCTTAGCTTTATAGCTCCAGGGCAAAACTAAATATACAACATTTAGACACCAAAAATGCCTAGGTAGAGCAACTAAACTTCAGGTAAAGAAGAACATTATCATTTCATTCTTGGCCAAACAATTTCTCTGTGACTCATTAAAAAATTATATACATGAAATATGAAACATTACAATCAGCTCAGTTAAGAGCTATTTTACAAAATAGGCACAATTACCTTTACCTTACCTTTAACTTTAAGCTACAGTACACAGGTATGTTAAGTTAGGTCAGTTAGGTTAGCTAACATAGGTAATGTTAATATTTAACAAAGTAGTTTTGATTGTTATGATATATTAACAGGTTTGGCTACTAAAGAATCACTGAGATTTCATTCTTTTCGAAAAGATTACGTTCATTTCATTGAGAGTTCATTGCATTCTTTTGCGAGGTGTAATGATCATTAAAAAAACATTAAAAAACCAACAATTTACTACTAAACATTGACTGAAAATGAAATGAAAATGAAAAACCCATCTAGGAAATTCAGATTCAGTTGCATATTAGGAACTAAACTATGGATCTGTCTCAGTTTTTAATAATGGAGTTGACTGAAACACAATATCAGTCCTTGTGCATGTATGTGTGTGTGTGTGTTACAGTGTGACAAGTCCACAGCGCTGCACTTCGCCTGCACACAGGGAGCGACAGAGGCCGTACAAGCGATGCTGCATCCTTATGAGAGAAGAATTGATGAAATCATTAACATTAGAGATGCAGCCAATCAGACGCCGTTACACAGGTCAGTCTATAATAGACACCCAAGCCTGCTCAATTAATAGTACAATTTTGCAGTTTTGCCAAATAATTTCTGGAACTCTAGCGCAGAATATTCAGCGTACTCACGAAATCCCACAATGCACTGCAATAGGTCAATTTCCAAATGATGTATGCTACACAAAGGTACGCCCATTAGAGCTCTAGATAGGCATCAGAGTGTGCACTACTGAAGCCCCTGCTCATGAACTCTCTGAATTTAATGTCCCTCGTTGTTTTAATTCTCATTTCTTTCTCATTTTATTGTCTTAATAACATTAAAAACCATAAATATTATAGAAATATGGTCCTAGCAGTCATAAAAATCAAATATAGGTTTTATTTTTTCATTTATTTTCAATAAAGTTTATCACCCACCAACATTCAACTGATTAAACACATTGATTAAGAGAAATAAAACTAAGAGAAATTAATTAATTCAGTAAATGCCTTAGTATTTATTTGCCTTGCTGTAATTACAGAGCCACGTTATTCGATCATGTGGAACTGACTAAATATCTCGTCTCAAAGGTGAATCAAGGATAATTTTCATCTTTAGTTTTATGAAATATTTTTTGCAATACTGTCAGTTCACGCCTGTACATCATTGCTGGTTGTATTTTTGCATTGTGAAGGGAGCGGACATCGATTGCGTCGACTGTAAGGGTTTTACCCCTTTACTCCTTGCTACAACAAGCAGCGCATGGAAAACGGTTTCATTCTTACTGTCTAAAGGTGTGTTTTGTTTATGATTATATATTATACAACAGTTGGCTCTGGTCCACTAATTTGATTGGACAAGTGGCGTTGCAAGACTGCTGATGTTTAGTATAACAGCACTGGGACATTTCACTGTATGCATCACACCAGCTTGTATGTGTTCACTACATAAAATTCCAGTTTCAGCAATAGTTCATTACACTGAAACCTTTACTATACTTATTATGGGCTGTCTGTCTGTTGGCATGACCACGCGCGACGATCTATCCAGCTTTGACTCCTTTGGAAGCTATTTTTGTTGACGGACCAAAAATAAACAAAATATTTGGTCATATTGTATCTGAATTGTCAAATTGAAAATTACTCAGTACTAATTTCTTGTTTATAGAACTGCTGTATAAAAGCAATGTGACCCTCGCAATCATGTTGTTGTACTGAACATCAGTGCAGCTGTGATTACCTGTGGCTGAATCACAGCAGTGTTGATCTTCAGTACAACGGCACTCTTGCCCATCCGATATTGCTTAAATTGCACACCCATCATGAACAGAAATCAGAGTAACAACACCAATGTAACCAATGTGGGTTTTTTCTTGCAGGCGCAGATTTTAGAATTAAAGACAAAACTGGACGGAACTTCCTCCATCTCGTCATCTTCCAACCGAAAGGACTGAAAAATCTTCCTGAGCACATCTTACAGGTAGAACAAGAACATAAAAATAAATTATAGAATAATAGCTACCACAGATGCTGCCTGATAGATAGATAGATAGATAGATAGATAGATAGATAGAGTAGTAAGTAAGGAACAGTATAGAGTGTATGAGAGATCAGACAGTAGCTACGTTTCCATCCAAGGATTTTTTTTTGCAAAAAAAGGTTTAGCGCATTGAAACGTTTACCGATATAGCTGATGGAAATGCAAATTATCGATAAAATTTCACAAGTGTTGACATAAGCTTTTATGTCATCAAGTGTCATTTAAGTTTAGCACATAAATTCTGTGTTCATACTTCAAATGTTGCAAAAAGAAATAGTTAGGAAACATAAATAGTTTAATAGAAATAGTTTTCTTGTTGAGAAAAGTGGTATTCACGCACAAAAAAAATGTCACATGACAGAATTTCATCACGTGTCCTCACAACATGTTGCAATGGGTGCAACATCAGGACCAATTAATTGGCACAGCATCTCAAACGTGGGCCATGACTTTCTAAAATGTTACAGCCAGAGGCTTTGTGTGAAGTGTCTCTCCACCACTACCTTCCAATAGGGCGTCCTATTTTCTCAAACTTTTTTTTTACGCATTTTCACTTGGTCGATAAAAGAACAGCACAAAAAAATGGATCGAAACCTGGCTAGCGTGGTTGTTTCTCATGCATACAGTAACATATGAAGGTTATTAGTCTGGCATTAGTGATTTTTTTTTCCCACTCCAGAATAAAGAGGTGTGGGAGCTGATGAGCGAAGAGGACTTTGAAGGCTGCACTCCTCTACACTACGCCTGCAAACTCGGCATCCACGACTCTGTTAAAAACATGCTGGGGCTTAAAATCTCCCTGGGCCGCAAGTCAAAGGAGAAAAAATCAGCGCTTCATTTTGCTGCAGAGTAAGACAACATCCCACATACAGTATGAGTATTAGGATTTTTAATATTAGCATTATTATTAATATTAACCTTAATCTAGCTAATCAGAAATATGACATTTTATCTTTAGCTAACCCAGGTAAAGTTAACCATGTTCTCTAGCAGAAGATTTCTCGCTGTGTGTTACTTCTTTTCAGATACGGGCGAATAAACACTTGTCTCAGGCTTTTGGAGACGATCAGAGACTCGCGTTTGCTAAATGAGGGAGATGAGAATGGACTGACGCCACTCCATCTGGCCTCTAGGGGGGGCCACATTAAGGTGGTGGATCTTCTGCTCAGGAGGGGGGCGCTGTTCCAGAGGTACATCATCCTGATACCATGTTTAAAGAATGACACCTCCCAGATTAAATTGATCGCTGTTTTAAAAGTAAATCTCAGTTGCGTTTAATTATCTTCATCATACAATATCGATTCTAGTGGGCCCTGCAAATGAAGTTAGTTTACTTTTAATTGCAATCTAGACTCTCAGCTTACAAACATAGCATGACATTTTAAACTGAGCTAGCTAGCTACTAACTCAAAACGGCTACTAATTCACAAATACAGCCTGCTAGCTTGCTGATGAACTTGGCTGCTGGGTTTAATTACACAATATAGTAATAGTTATCAGACTTTTAAGTTCTGTCTGGTATGTTCTTCACAATCTCCTCATGAACAGAGTTATGAGGAGAACACAAAGCATAGACTTATATACAGTCGTGAAAAAATTAGGACACCCCATTAAATATTCAGTTCTTTATCAAGAAATGTCAACATGTCAATTTCTGATCTTGTTTTAATTTGTACCTGTAGATGAAAGTGATGTAATTGCATGTAAA
>CM075024.1:14210681-14237444 GCA_037576675.1 Pangasius sanitwongsei
AGGTAATTTTAGTCATTTTAAGTACAAATAAATGTGGGGGTGTCCTTACTTTTTCCTCACAAGAAATTGGATTTTTTAAAAATTACATTTCACAGATCATGTTAAAATTCACAGATCATTTTAAATTACACAGATCATTTTAAAAAGACTTTTCTTTGGTTTTATTTGTGTAGTTATATTACTTGAATCTCCAAAATATTGTTAAAATGAAGATCAAATTCTGGGTTTTGTGTGTTAATGTGCAGTGATTATAAAGGCTGGTCGTGTTTACATCACGCTGCGGCCGAAGGATACACACAAACCATGACTATTCTGCTGGCAGCAAACATCAAACTGCTGGATAACACAGATGAAGACGGGGTATGATATTTTAAAAAAAAATAATAATATCATGTTACCCCTATACTGTAATGCAGTATTTAGTCAACTACTGAGAAATTATTTTATTTTATTTATTTTTATTCATCTTTGGTCAAACTTTTGTCACAAACACATCAACAAACTTTGGGGTAAGTGGAACTTTGTTAGATTTTATTTTTGACCAAACTGTTCCTGAGCAGAACACGGCTCTGCATCTAGCCGGACGTGAAGGTCACGTCGCAGCTGTAAAGCTTTTACTGAACCAAGGAGCTGAAGTCCTGCTCAATAATAATCACGCCTCATTCTTCCACGAAGCTGTGCGCAATGGGAAAAAAGATGTTGCTAACGCTGCTATTGAGAATGAGAGGTGAGAAACACGTACACTCACTTACACACACACTCACACAAAGTTCATTGTCTTATTTTGACAGTAAATCAACATAGGCAATTAGACACTTACACTTTGCTGTTTTGGGGCCATATTCAGAGTTGAGCTACACACTCTATAGTGAGGGTTTAATACTAAAATTGCACACATCAGTATTTAGACCTCAGACACAGTTTGATATTTGATGTCACCACAATTTTTCATGCTGAAATTCACATTTTGGGCTGTATATTAAAAAAACAAACAAAAAAAAAAAAACAATGGCATGGCATTTGAGGCCAATAATACATACATACATGACACTATTTATTAATTAATAGTATAATCTACTAAAGGTCCACACATTTCCTTTCACTGAAGTTTTTGGGCTTAAACGCAAATGCTTGGGGTCTAGACACTTTTGACAAACTTTGCCTCAGACTCAAGAAAAATCTGGCATCCTCAGAGGCATGAACTCCACACAGGTAATGTGCATAATCTGACTGGCGCACGCAGTAATTAATATATTTTGTACTATGGTTTGGATGTATTTATTTTATTTGATGTGAAGCTTCTTTTTTATGTGTTTTAAAATCAAAATTCACTCAACTGAAAAAAAAAAAAAAAATCCCTTATCCCCTAAGGATGAATTTGTTAATGACTTGCAGATAATTATTACTTTCTAATTTGATGAAAATGTTATTGATTAATGGCAGGTCAGCCGAGATTATACGTCAGTTTAAAATCGGCTACACTCGCTGCCCTGTGCTGGATTTAATCGAGTTTCTACCTGAATCGACAAAGGTGTGTGCTTTTTTTAAAAAAAAAAATTTCAGTAAATACTTTATAGTCGGGTCCAAAAGTTTGAGTCCACTTTTGAGAACTGTATTTATTTCACCAGTCATTAAACAGTTCATCATGAAGTGGATTCAGAGGCATCAGGATGTATACACATTATCTCAGAACTGTTTTATTTTATATTATTACATAGCAGATATCAGGCATGGTGTGGATCCAAGTGCAGGTGAATCACAAAATCCAAACTCAGAAGTACGTCCAAAGTAACATATTTGGCAACAACATAGAAACTAGGCTTTAGATAACACTGTTAATCATAAGAAGAGGCTGAATGTGTTTGGATATTAGCTAGTACTAGGGAGACTCTGACCTCTGCTGGAGAGATGGGAGCTCCAGAGGTGATGTTTAGTGTCTCTTTATCCTCTATCAGACATTAGCTAAATATAATAAATATAAATTGATTTACATGGAGGGCTCTTCTCAAACTGCAAATTAGTCAACTAGCTAGAAGACTATTGTGTATACAGTAAGTGATGACATGAAAACCGTTGTCAGTGGTGCACTGAGACATTTGGAGTTGACATAATAAGAGAAAGAATTGTTTCTTTCTGATGTTCTAAATAAACTATAATTTCTTTTGTACCATGCAGCATCTTCTGGATCAGTGTATGACTGAATCAGAGCATGACCCAAACAGCACTGACTACCAGGTACGTATTAGAAGTGCAATAAATTTATATGTGGGTTTTATAAATACAGTAAATATAGATATGAAGACTATTATAGCAGTTATATGGTTAATAGTATGCAGTCCATAATGTGTCAATGTGAATCACTCAGATAAACAGGAAAAGGTCTACAGCTCCTGGAGCTATTATAAATATATCAATCAAATAAACCAGTCAACACTTATCAGCTATACCAAACACAATTCACAATTTCACTTGAAACAGATTCATTATTATCTGAATATTAAGACATTTTTATTGCATTACTAGTATTATATTGTATTCTATTCTTAGCATTATAATTAATATTATTTATAGGTTCATTTTCAGTGTCACTTATAATAAGGTGTACCAATGTAAATCCCTTCTGTTTGTAGATTACATACAATTTCCGGTGGCTTCAAGCTCCAGTAAGTGTGCAGAAATCCTCTCAAACGGACAAAACTCTGTATATTCAGCCTCTGTCAGCTCTAAATGTGAGTAACAAATGAGCCACAGTCTATTACTACTGTCACTGATGGCCACTGAGGCTTCTGGCTTGCTCATGCTGTAGATATATATCTGGATTTCTGTAAAGCTGCTCTGTGATTTCTACTGTTAAAAGCACAATACTTTATAAAAGTAATAAAAGTAATAAAAGCACAATAATTAACTGATTGTTTAAACAAATCACAATGCAGCGTAAAGTACAGATACAAAAAGAACAGCCACACAGAGAATATACTAAAGGTAAATGTGATAAATACAATCATAAAAATTAAATAAATAAATAACATTTGTGATATTTGTAAGACAATATATTTGGTAGACAATAATAGTTTATACCACATCTATTTTATGATAAAGATATTAAATGATAATGATGAATAAATGGCAACGGTGAGTTGTAGTTGTATAATTAAAATCAAATAGTATGTTGCTTATTATGATTATCGTTTGTATAAATATGATTATTCTGTGTTGTGTTCGTGTGTGTTGTGTTCGTGCAGGCGATGGTTCAGTACAACCGGCTTGAGCTGCTCACACACCCTGTGTGTCAGAAATACTTAGAGATGAAATGGTAAGCTAACAGCCTAATAATTATACCCTTTCCCCAATGAACAAAAAGATGTATCTATTTTACAATTCTTAAAAAATTACAATATTCAGGGTAGATTCCCTGTGAGGAAACCACATTTGAATTAATTTTCTTTTTTTTTTTTTTAGGGTTTTATTATTAAATTACACTCAGTAAATATCAAAAATCCTATTAAAGCTGAGTTTTTTGTATTGTGTGAATTCTAAAACTTTTTTTTTGTTTGTTTGTTTGTTTGTCTTACAAAATATTTTTATGTTTGGTTTTTTCCATTTTTTCTTTTTTCTACTATTCATTGAGCTTTCTTAGTCTTTAATTAACACACTTAACACAGTTACCGAATAAGCTTTTACAATGAATTTCTAGTCATATTATTCTTATTGTGAGATTTTTCACATAGTTGGTTCTATTTCACCTCTCATAACCTCTAGAGGCAGTAAGAAACAAATGTATAGCTTCTTTCATGCAGTGACATACTGTATGATGTAGTATTTGCAATAAATACTGCTGTCATATAGTCATCTTTCCTGTTCTTCTTCTGACCTGTGTGCATGTTGGGCTACATATACATGACATTTGTCTATCCGATTAGCTCAGTTGACCTCAGTTAGAGCTACAGGTGACCTGTCCTCCAAAGCTGGGGATACACAGCTCTCACACTCTTCTACCTTGGTGAGTGTGTTTTCTTGTATGTTACAAGCATTTTCCATTGAAAGCTACAAAGCTCCGTAACATCTGTTAGCTTCAAGTCAGTTTCTCTCTACCGCTCACCATTTGGTAAAAAAAGTAGACCCCACAGTTCAAAACAAGGGGTTCTATCCAACCTTGCTCAGAAGAAGTAACTGCATTTTCTTCCCAAATGAACCAGTTCATAAGGTCCCTCATCAGATGTAGTTCAAACTCTGCAGCCACAGGACTGGTTCATGTGTGCGGATCTGTTCTAGATTTGTTTTCATGTTCTCATCAACCCAAAATACAGATAATTTTTTGATTTGCCTTCCTAGGAAGGCATATCAATTCAAAGTTATGCCCTTCGGTCTCTCCTAAGCACCAGGGTGGTTTTCAAGATGTATACAAGCAGACTTGTTTCCCATGTTGGCCAGTGGCAAACAAAATACTTCTATAATGGACGACTGGCTCCCATGAGCTACAGACATTGCATGAGTGGCCTATCAGCCTACATAAATATGTCCTTGCCTCAGCAGAAGGAGCACAAGCATTGGCCTTCTGGAGAGCAATACTAACTCAATGAGTTCTGTAGGGAGAAGTGCCCCATCGGAGAGAGACAGTAACCATGGATGCCCCCCTTAGAGCGGAGCAGTGCTGTGCCACAGGAGTAGAGGAGATGTGTGTCCCCAGTGCAGGGTCACAACAACCCAGGGACTGCTAGACAGGGGCAAGTCCCCATCAATGCCATGTCCCTAGGGTTTAATAGGATTAATACAGCCTTTCTAAAGGAGGCAAGGCACCTCCACTCACCAGGGTCCCCTTGGAGCCTGATGTGCCTGGTGTGTCCCTTAAGGTCCCCTCTTATGAGCTTGTACAGGATGATTTAAATTTAAGTATGTGCACTGTTCATTTGCAATGGAGGAAAGACACAGGCAGGCCTCCTTATCTAAGCAGAAGCTGATCCACTGGCTGGTGGACTTTATCTTGACCTATAGACAGACTGCATGCCCTACAAGCAGCATCTTTAAATCATGGGCCTTATTTAAAGGTGAGCCACTAGAGGAAGTCTGTGCTGCTGCTACCTATGCATCACCATGCCCTTTCTCCAGGTTCTACAAGGTTAACATTGCCCCTCCCCATGGTGTGTGTGGAGGTAATCTCTGGGCACCTTTCAGTCCTGTTATTCATGACATTGTTGTCATATGTTATCCACGTTCATACCCTGGTTCCTTATCATTTGGAACTGGTGCCAGCTTGGCAAGAAGCTTCCAGGAAAAGATGGCTTTATTGCAAATAATACATCACTAAGTGACTTATCTACATCTTTTTACCATATTGCTTTTCTTACAGGTCCTCATGTTTCAGTGATGCCAAATGTCATATTGGCACTAAGCTCTATATGTGTAGATACAATTTTATTGGTGTCTTTTATATGTTTTTCACATGTTCCCTCACAGGAAAGCGTATGGAAGTAAAGCTCATTTACTCAATCTGGCCGTGTATCTGCTGGGCCTTTTGCCCCTCACATATCTTGTCATCAACTTGAAACCTACACAAATCAACACAGCAAATGGCACGACCTTCATCATGGAGCCCTTATCCTTCAGCAAAGTATGCTAAGCTATACAGTCTGTGTCCCAAACTCTAGTGTTTGCTAGAATAGCTCTAAATATTATTTGCTAAAACTTGAATTCATGGTCGTAGAGAAACCTTAGCAATTAATTGTGATGGTGTACTATACTGTAGCTTGCTAATGAGAAGCTAAACACATATTAGCTCTAGCTGTATGCTACAGATAACACAGCTAACTCTCTTTGTCTCTTTCTTTCGGTCTCAGCAAAGCTGTTTAATTTCAGTGTCCATACTGATGGTCTTCGTCATGAACATTTATGCTATTTGTAAAGAGTTGATACAAATAGCACAACAGGTAATGTAACACTCATGGTTTTACATATTGGCAAAAATTGATACATTTAGGAGACAGCAAAGCCATAAAGAAATAAGGACCCTGCTAATATGCTAACAAATCAAAATTACTAACAGCCACAATACAGAAGCGTCACCATACAGAGTCACAAAGTCACAATACAGAAGCAATTGTTAAAATGAGTGAGATTTTTCATCTCACAAGAGCAATCTATTCTGAAAAGGATAGTAACCCATAGCTATAGGTGATTAATAAAGTACTTAGTGAATCTGCTAGTTTGTTAGCAAGCTGGTTAGCAAGCAGATATGTGTATCCTGGAGGGGGAAAAATGTGTTCCCTGGTTTACATAACATAGCATATCAACCTTTTCAATTCATACAAGAAGGTCAATAGTAGCACTTTAAAAGTATTAAAATGCAGGTAAGGTCACTTCTTCATATATACTGGTAGCACTTGATGTTACAACTCAGCTTTGCAGACGGCCTGATAGACATTCAGACAGACGAAGCTGCTAAAGCCATTATGGGATTAAAAAAAAAGAAATAAAATTGTGCAGAAATGGTGCAGAAATTATTTATATACATAATCAATTTATTTATTCATATCTATTTGTACTATCTTTGTCCCAAAAGAGAATGAGTTACTTTTTGGACACCTCAAACCCATCGGATTGGGCAGCAGCCATTTCCTCTCTTGCTTTTGTCACTCCCATGTTCTTCAGTGTGGAAGGGAATCTGCATTGGCAGGCTGGAGCTTTTGCAATTTTATTTGCCTGGATCAACTTTCTTCTTTACTTCCAGAGGTAAAATAGCCATGTGATGTCATTTTCATGTCATTTTCAACCACCAACAAGCAACTAAATGTGATGACCGATGTATATTTATAACATGTCTGTATGTTGATTGATCTAAAGCAAATACTAGGAATTCCAAGTTTGCTTTGGTTTTTCCTAGTTGGAGGTCGGATTGACACCATATTTCCTGGAAGCAATAATTTTGCCGTTCACACAAACATAATAGGGAAATTCTTACCCTGTTACACCGTGAAGAGTGTATTTTTGTGACAGTGTGTTAAAATGTGTGTGTTTTTTTATTTCCTTACAGGTTTGAGCGTTTTGGTATTTATGTTGTAATGTTTGGAGAAATCATAAGAACACTTTTGAGTGTCCTTGTCCTTTTCATCTTCCTGTTGCTGTCCTTTGGATTGTCCTTCCATGCGCTGATGCTTCATCGAGTATGTTGGAATAGATATTAATTTCATCTCTTTCATGATTGATTTTATATTGTTTTATTTCATTTAAAATGTTCTCTTTTCCCAACATGAAATTTTACCTACTCACATGTGTCTCTAATGAACTTGAACAATCTCTTACTAAAAAGCATTTTTATTACCAAGATGATGTTCAGGGAATAGAGATGATGTCAGTATGTCAGTGGCTTTCCGTTTCCCTCTGTATCTTATTTCCACCCCCACCTACAAGACAGTTAATGTGACTGAGAATTTTTTAATTGTTTTTTTTATTTAATTTAATTTAATTGTTTTTTTTTTATTTTTTCATCAGGGCGAGTTCAGCTCAATTGGCCTGTCGTTGGCACAGACATTTGTAATGACGGTTGGAGAGCTGAATTACGAGACCTCATTTCTGGAAGCATACGATCAGGGACTTCTGGCTTTTCCTTCAATCACCTACTTTGTTTTTGTGCTCTTCGTCCTCCTCATGCCAATCCTTCTCATGAACCTGATGGTATGAAATTAAAATTTATTGGTGCATGCACTTCATTTTGACATTCTGTATGAAAAGGAATCAAATCCCTCAAGGGTCGGTTCTTCATCCTCTTCTTATCAACATATAAGTTGTGTGTCAGATTGTGTACTATGGATACTTTTAGTGTTAGTGACCACACTGGGAAACTTAGCAAGATTATTATTATAAAAACTGCCAAAGAATGAAATGAAAAATGATGAAATGTTGGAGAATTTTTGCTTCTCCATAAGAGATCCATGTTTTTTTAAAACTACTGATGGAAAAGGTGAGAATTTTGTTAAACCGTAGACACAAAATAGGATAAAAACTCAAAATTTTGATTCAAGACAAAAATCTAGGTACATATTCTCCAGAGGTCGATGGAGTTTCTTTGTATGTTCTCACAATGTTCAGGGTGTTCTAGGTGTGAATGAGTGTGTCAGGGTATGTGTGTGTGTGTGTGTGTGCATGGTGCCCAGTGATGGACTGGTGTCTCATCTACTGGATATTCCCACCTTGTGCCAAAACATCACTCTTGGGCTGAGTGTATGATATTATAGCATCCAACAGAAATTGCTTTAATATGTAATGCTGCTTTGTTGTAGGCATTTTTTGATTAACATTCACTTTTAAGCAAATCCAATTTGCAGCATATTACAAAAAAAGTCTTAATTATTTGTTTTAATTTGCTTGTGACTCAGATTGGTCTGGCGGTTGGGGACATCGCTGAGGTTCAAAGGAACGCAGCACTGAAGAGGATCGCCATGCAGGTGTTGCAGAAATAAATTTAACAGATTGATGAATTACAACCATTTAAAACCATATATCCTTATATGCTAGCACTTTTTCGGTCATTAAATGTGTCATTCATTCTAACACAGATTAATCTTCATACTACTCTGGAAGAGAAACTGCCATATTGGTTTATGAAGAGAGTGGACAAACATAGTGTCACTATCTACCCAAACAGGAAGTGTGCCAGGTTTCAGGTCAGTAACTTCATCATGTATGTCCTTAATGTCATTCATATTAGCACCAAGCTAACAGTAGTGTAGTGTGGGTTCTCAGTGCTGCCCTAACTGCTGGAGTAGCACACCTCACACTAACATATCAACAAATGGGCACATAGCAATTGGACAGGAAAAAATGTCTTATACGTCAGAAAGCACAGTATATAGTATATGGGTCAAGCTATATATATATTATCTATTATCTCTATATAATAAAAAAAGAAATCTGTCTGTATAACCATGCTAGTATCAAAAAAGTTCTAATAAAAGTGCAAATTAATCTATGGCATATTTTTTTAAATGTTGGGAATGTTATAATCCAAGAAGTCTTTAAAATTGTTTAAAATGCTGCATTTCTTTGGGGATAATAATTCAAATTCACATATTACAAGAATTAACAGATAAATTATTATAAAATAAAATAACTATTACACGTTACACATATTACCCAACAGTTATACCTAAAAATGTGCCTTGTGGGTGACAGCTATATGTTATGGGGTATGACATTTTTCCATAGGGAATAAAAATAATACACTTTTTACCCATACAAATGTATAGTGCTTTTATGTAAATACCCTAAACAGCTTGCCTACGTTTGTCTACATTTTTATGTTGAATGCTTTATGTGCAGGGAATGATGGAGCAGATCTTTTGGACCAATAGTCCAGAACATGAAGTGCGTACTCGTTTAGGCACTCAGGTGACACACTTAAGTCCATTGGAGACAGAAATGATGAAGCAGAAATCTAAGTGAGACCTCTTTTAATTTTGTTGAAGATACCTCCTTCACACACCCCATCCCTCTTTATTCATCCCAAGACCCTATCCCCTCTTCACTTATCCTAATCCCCCATTTATCACAATCCCCTTTCTCAAACACCCTCTTCACTCATTCCAATTCCCCACTCTTCCCATTCTCTTCTCTCACACACCCTATCCCTCTTCACTCATCTCAATCCCTCTTTTATCCCAGGCCCACCCCCATTCCTCTTGCATTATCTAAAATCCCCATTCATCCCAATCCACTACCTCATTTAACCAACCCCTCCCACTATTGATTCTAACCCCTTCTTCACACATCCCCTCTATACTCAATGTTAACTCTGTTACTGACATTAATTTCACTCCTCTTTTTTGGTCTGAAGGCTGAAGCAGATTTCTTCAGCATTGGAGAAACAAGATATGTTGTTGAAACTCATCATACAGAAAATGGAAATCATAACAGAGGCAGACGAGAACGATGGACCTGACGATTTCCGGTCCATCACCACTGCAAAATTACATAAATCCCGCTGGGTTCCTCTGATGCAAGCTCTTAGGGTCAGGAAGTCAAACCTGACGTGCTGATGGTGGTGTAGAGCTCCTTCAAATGTCAGATGTATATTACACTAAACATCTACTGGAAGAACTTAATTAACCATGATTAACCATAAAATATACTGTTTAGTAGGACTTAGTATCAAGTAATATATTGAGCATTTAGCATTAAATCATTGAATACTCTCTAAAATGAGTTCAGTTTATCAATAGTTATAGTATTTATCTATTTATAGTGAGGGGAAATATGTATTCAGACTTTTGTTTTTGTTATTTATTATACTTCCAGTGCATAAATGAGCTTCAAATTTACATTTATTTGACTTTTTACTTATAAATATGAACAAAAAAGTATGTATTTTTAAGCATAAACAAAGATATGTTGAAAATTTGATATTGATAAGGAAAAAGTATTTAACCACAGCAATACTTTGTTGCAAAGCCATTGTTGCAAATTACAGCTTTGAGACATATATAGTAAGAAATACTTTGGGTCATTCCATGTCAATTCAGATAGGGTTGTTGCTACATGTGTCAGATTTGCCAATTGGAAGATAACATTACCATACTTTACACATATTTCACATAATTTTTCATGATTCTCCTGCATGAGTCAGCATCACCATCTGGGCACATCAAAATCAAATCAAAAGTCAATAAATATAGTGGTTTAAACACAAACTCTGACTTTTAGCATATGTGTCTATTAAAGAGTCTATAAGCCACAAATATCCCTCATGTTTGAAAGTTCTGCACTTTTTCCCATTCTGAGGACCCCATAAGAAAATTAATTGTCTTCTGTGGTGACTTCTGAGCATTTAGACAGATAGAAAACAAGTTTGTCTTTTTGTCTGCCAAATTTCATGTGGTTGGAAGTAATATTTCTGGAGATATTAAATCCTAAACATTGCTTCCAGATAAGATTATTTTAATTAGATGATGATATATTTTTCAGGGGAATGAAAAAATAAAAATGTGATGTTAGAATTCAGCCAAAATACTTTACAGAATTTTCTTTTTTACAGAGGTTTTAGGTCACAAGCAGCACACAAAAAAAAAAAAAAAAAAAGCTGAGACATGCAGCAATATGTCTCCGGGATCCTTAATTTCATTATGTTTGAAGGCATCTTTGCTGTATGGCATCTTTACATGTGCCTAAGACTTTTGCACAGTACTGTATATTTTTTAACATAGTGTCTGAAAACGTTTTTTCTTATACATTTTTTTTTATACCTGTCTGTGTTTATGGTTATGAATACCTACAATTTTGTTCATATTTATAAGCACAAAAGTGTCCGAATAATTATTTCTTCTCACTGTATAATCTACTGACTGCCGTTTTTCCCTTGAACATTTTCTATCTATTTAAACTTGCACATAAAAAAGTTGTTGGAGAAGTTCTTTTTTTTTTTAACCCATATAATATAATGCTTCTATGTAAATGCTCTATATAACTCGCTTGCATTTTTTGTGGAATGCTTTATGGTGATAATGAGGAACAGGAAGTTCGCACTTGTTTAAACACAGTGACACACAGAAGTCCACAGGAGAAAGGAATGATAAATTATAAGCATTAATTACACTATACAGTAGGCCTTAGTATTAAGGAATATACTGAGTATTTAGCATTAGGTTATTGAATAATCTCTTAATTGATAGTTCAGTATTTATATGTCTGCTGTTATTCTCTCTCATTTTCTATATATTTTAATGTATATCATAAAGTTGATGAAGTCATTTGAATAAATATGAAAAGGCATTTTTTGACTTGTATTTTAATTATTTCTTAATAATTAAAAATAATTAATGGTTTTTTAATTATTCAATTATCTGTGAAGTACACTTTTCTTTGTGTATTATGGGTGTCGTCAATTGTAAGCAACAATACTCACCAACTGAGTTGTTACTAACAATAACAAAAAGCAGACTGGATGTTAAAAAATGTACATTTTTCCAGGTTTCACTTTTCTTTTTTTCCTGTTTCTTTTTTAAATGATTTATTTATGTAAACAGTGAATAAAAAGTAGCATTTTTGACCCTTTTTAATACTGCTCTGTAAAGCAGTCACAATTGACAATGACCAAAAGCTGTTTAAACCACACTTCGGCCAAGTAAACTTATTCATCTTACGACATGCTTACGTATGTTGTTCCCAACACTGTATGACACACTGTTATTTATAAAAGTGAGGAAAAGAAGCATCTGCAGAGCTATAAACAGTCGTAGCAGCCATTATGAAGCAAGGATTGCTTTCTTCCTTAGCACATTTTGGTACCAGTTGAGAGGCATGGCTGTGACTTTGTCAGAGTGTGAAGGTGAGATTATACTGTATGTTAGACATGATTTGAAAAGTATTATATGAAATTGCTTAAGTAAAATACACATATAGATACAACACGAGTGCCAAAAAGTTCAGACTCAAGATTGAAAAAGGATTTTAATTAACTTCGTTAATAATTTACAAACGCACCCTGGAGAGCTGCAGGAACAAATTTCAGTGACATATATATATATAGACACACATTCCCAAACACACACACACACACACACACACACACACACGCACGCGCACACACGTTTCTACTCTTCACTCTTTCACATTACACTCCAAAATAACATTTCCCTTTTTAATCACCATTAACACTATTACAATCCTTTATATTATTCACCTTTAACACAGCTGTCAATTTTAACATCATCATTTGATTTTTTTTTAAAAGCTACGTTCTCTCACATGGAGACAAAAAGCAATATCATTATCATCATTATTATTTGTATCACTATTATTACTGTGTGTGATGTAAATAATGTTGCTGTGTCTAACTTTACCATCAGAGCATGTTTAAACAGTATCTGAAAACTCTGAGCTTCAAAATAAGGAACAAAGATCTATAGTGCGCTTAAAAAACATTACTGAGCTTGTGTGTTGCCCTGGTTTTTTTTTTGTGCAGTTTTATTCTTTTTGGCCAGCAGAAAAACATAACCTATATAATTTCAGAATCACACACACTCTCGGCCAGTTCACTTCTCCTCTGTCTTCTTTTCTGGCCACTCACTCGTTCTCTCTCTTTGTCCAGCAGGTGAGTGTCTGTGCTCCCACAAGCGAATTGCACCATCCCACTGCAGGAAAATAAGGAAGAGATGTTAGTGTTCTTACTACAACACTGAGTATTTCAGGGCTATTTCAAATGCTAACAAATATTGAACATCATGCAGAGCACCATGAAATCCAATTGTTAAAAAACATGAAAAGAAAGTGGTACAATTGCAACTCCACCAATAGTCAGTAACTGGCTAAAGTGGGCATTTGAAGAAGCTGGAGAAATCCACATCTCAGATGAGAAACCTTCTTAGGACAATCATAGCCCAAACACTCCACAAAGCTGTGCTTTATGGAACAGTGGTGAGAAGCAAGGCATTATTGAGAAAAAATAAAAATCATGAATCCTTTTTGTAGGCACAGCAAGAAAAAAAATGTAGAAAAAATTTCTCTGGTCTGATGAGACTTTTTGGCCTTGGCACAAAGCACATATTTTTGCCAGAAAACAATGCTCATCACCCTGAGAACACCATCCTGACAGTGAAGCGTGGTGGTGGTAGCATCATGTTGTGGGAATGCGATTCATCAACAGGGACTGGGAAAGTGATTAGGGTTGAGGGCATTATGGATGCAACCATATACAGGGCAATTCTTGAAGAAAACCTACTCCTGTGTAGAAGAGACTGGAGCAGAGGTTCACCTTCCAACAGGACAATGACCTTAAGCATACAGCCTAAGCTATAGTGGAGTGATTAAAAACCAAGAACTTGAGTACTGCAGAGTAGTGCTAAAAGAGCAGCAGACTAACATGTTTCCCGGCTGATGAAGAGGATGTAACACTCACAGAGCTGCTGATGATGTTATCCTGGTATGGGTGCCAGCTGACGTCTCTCACACATGCCTCGTGACCCGTCAGTCTGGACACAACACGGCCCGTCAGAACATCATAAACTACAAGAGAAGAGGAAAGGGCGGTCAAGGGAAGTAGAGGAAGAGCTGAAATGGTGTAGGTCAAATTCTAGCCTAATAAACAATGGATTTCTCCATTTGCTCACTGATGATTTTCCCAGTCGAGCAGCCGCTGTAGATGAACTTCTGTCCTGTGCTGAACTCGGGGGAGAAACGGCAGCGGATGAGCGTGTGAAGAACTCCATGACCTCGATACGTCATCACCGACGTATCACCTGTCAGTTTGTGCCTCTTCAAAGCTGTGGGGGGGGCGGGAGATTTTGACCTATCAGGACTAAATGCTGTGCTATAGCTCCACCATAAGGCTAATTGAGGTATTCTCACTTACCCGAGTATTAGAGGCAATAGATTCTTAAAATGCTAAGTAAATATTTAGTATATTTACAATATAAATCTGGTTTACAAGGTGCCATTTCAGCAGTCTTTTAAGATTATCACTTGTCCCACTATTAGTTGATCCCAATGAAATATTGGCTGAATTCAATAACAGAATGAATTAATTTCTACTGATCTCAACTTGTGACAAAGAATTCTTTAACGATGTGTGATTTTTGTCTGCAACAGTAAAACTGGGCTAAAAACCTAGTTTAATTTGGATCAAGCTTTCCTTATGTGTTCCTTTACTTTTAGCAGTGGTCCAGACCAAAGTATTTAAATAAAACAGACACAGACACACACAGACATAGACACACACCTCTCTGTGGGACCTGCTGCCAGCGATAGTCCCAGTTCTGCTGTGTGACTGCAAGCCGTGATGCAGCGAGGCCTTCTTTAGGAGAAAACTTCCTCACATCCCATAGCTTAATTGTCTGATCCTTTGAATTACTGATCAGATACCGGGCATCACCCTGTAAACAGACAGACGCAGTAACATTACAGCACAAATGGTGGTCATCCTGTTTCTTACAGCTAAGCTGCAGTGAGTGGGGGAAAAGTTGTGCTTTGGTGGTTTTACTGACCACCAATGTAGTCAAGGTGAAAAGATGCCATGTTAATTAATCCAGCTGTCTCAACCAATCAGATTTCAGCATAAAGATAGATGCTTGCTGCAGGAGCAGATTTTAATTAAATGGAATTGATGGAAATGTTTATTATATAGCTGTGTGTGTGTGTGTGTGCGTAAGTAACCTTGCTGTGTATGAAGGTGATTCCGTCTCTGTGTCCTGCCAACACCCCTACTGGTTGAGGTGAGTGTTCTCTCAGTGTGCGTCTGTCCCACACTTTACACAGCGCATCGTCACTGCCTGAGAACAGCAGCTGAGACGAAGCATCAGCAAACGCCACGGCGTTCACGTCGTCCTCATGAGCATCAATCTGAAACACACACACACGTCATAAACAATATGCATAAACAGAAGAGATGAGAGAGTGTATGATGTGGTATGATGTGCAGTCAGTGTGTGTTTGTGTGTGTGTGTTCTTACTTTCAAAGTTCTTTTGTTCAGCTCGCGGTCAAATACATACAGACAGCCATCGTTTGCTCTGTTGCAAAGAAACACAGGCACATCACATAAGACACTCTCAATCCTTGCGGTAACATTGCTGATAACCTGAATAAAACTAAAACGTCCAGTAGATTTTTTTAAATAAATATGCTTTAGATTAAACACAAGTGTTAAATTTTATCACTGAATTTAAGCAAAGTGACGGTCCATTTGAATTCCAACTGCTAGCCAATAAGACTGTAAGGGGTGTTACAGAAATTGACCAATCAGCAGTTTCACTTTAGCTCACTCATTAGAACCGCAAACTCCTTCCATCATTACTTTCAAGAGGTGCACATCTAATTCTGAACAGCAGGAAGTGTGGGTTATTCTTTTTTTGTTTACCTTTCTTAACCTATTTAAGGCGTTTTATTTAATAGTGCTAAAGTGAGTAGTGTGTGAATGTGGCTGTGGCTATACTGACCCGCCCAGAACCTCTCTGCTGTCTGTGGACGCTGCGAGCGAGAACACGCAGAACCTTCTTTCCTCTGGACTGAGAGAGAAAACAGACATAACTGCAAAGCAGTTGTGTCTCAAAGCACACACGATGACCTCATACCTGATCAACATGTATTTAGTGCAGATGGTATGACACTAAATGGTGTCATACATTACAGTGCTCATGTAACCAGTGTTACTGTAGGAGTTTTTGGTGCTACATGTGTGTTTCATCTTAACATACAGCTCAGTGAGTCAGAGTTCTATACACTTTGATTTGTCCCAGTACAGGAAATGAGTCAGTATTATTTCACTTGTTATGACTGTGTTTATTTAGTGTAACACCCTGTCCATCTTCCCTGCAAACAGCATGTCAAATAAGAATAAAGTTAGTTAATGTGATCATCATCATCATCACAGTCATTATCCAATCCTATAAATAAAACATGTAGAAATTAGATCATATAAATGTGACTCTCATTGTAATCCCATTTTGCATGAATGATGATTAATGCATTTAAAAGTTATGAATTCACATGCTAGCAAAGATCACTGCTATAATGTTTTTTCATTTTTACTTAAAAACATACAGACTGTACATCTAATGCGTACATCTACTGCATGACTGCCTGGTGGTATTGGGCAAAAGCGTCTTCTTGCATTAATGTAAAAACAACAAAAAAAAAAGAATTGTCCAGATGTTAATCAGATTTGGCACCAGACCTTTGCCAGCATGTTATGAATCACTTAATCTACCAGGTTATGTATGTGATGGATAATGATGGATGGTTCTCATGGCCATGTGATCAGCACTCATCCACAGGAAGAGGAAGTGTGCAGGTGATTGATTACCTGTGTCTTAATGCTATAATGAACTATGAGGGAGACACTAACTTGAGGTCCAGAGCGGTGTGTGTTTCACTCTCTCCATCTATACTGCACACATGGACTAAACAAGAGAAAATACAGAATAGGGAAAATGAATAAAGAAATAACTGAAAGAATAAACAATGTCAGAAATAGCATTTCTCCACGGTGGAATGAGAAGTGCTAACTGTACTCTGTTTGGCCTAAATATGATCAATTTATTTGTAGACGCACACCAGTAATCAATGATATCTACAAGATTCATAAGTTAATAAGAAAGAAAGAAAAAGAAAGAAAGATTTAAAAGTATACATAAGAAAGAAAGAAAAATACATGTTTGAAGCAATTAGGCATGTGGCAAAAATCAATACTACAATATACTGTGATATTCGACAGGTGCAATTTGTCTGTGTACGTGTCTGTCTCCTAGCGTGTCTGTCTCCTAGCGTGTCTGTCTCCTAGCGTGTCTGTCTCCTAGCGTGTCTGTCTCCTAGCGTGTCTGTCTCCTAGCGTGTCTGTCTGAGATGCTTCTGTCAGGCTGTCTGAGGTAGGCATGTCTAACTCAGTCTGTCTATCTAATCTCAGGCGCATTTGTCTGTCTTAAGCATGTCTGTCTCAGGTGTCTCTGCCTGTCTGTCTCAGGCGAGTCTGTCTGTGTCAGGCATGTCTGTCTGTCTATCTCAGGTGTGTCTGTCTGTCTGTTTTAAGCATGTCTGTCTGTCTCAGGTGTATCTGCATGTCTGTCTGTCTCACGCGTGTCTGTGGCTTGTCTGTCTGTTTTTCTCAGCTATGTCTGTCTGTCTGAGACATATTTGCTTGTCTTCCTGGCTATGTGTGTATATGTCTTGCTGTCTGTCTCTCTGTGAGGTCAACATGTGCTTGTGTGTCTTACTGTAATCAGACCAGCTGGAGTAGAGAACAGAGCGTGAATCAGGCGTGAAACACACGTCTAACACACTCCAGCCGACGTCTCGGGCCTTCACAGTGCGCTTCAGGAGGAATCTGCCCCAGCTGGTGTCATACAGCCGAATATTCTGATCTACACACACACACACGCACACACACACACACACACACAAAATACATACAGACTTACACAGTCATTGCTCAGTCAGAACATACAGATAGTCTCTGCGGTTTTCTGCTGAAGTTTGTGTTGCGTTATCAGAGCCTCTGTGTTGTTACCTTGGCATGCAGAGAGAAAGAGGTTCCCATCATCGCTGTACACTCCACAAAAGGCTTTCTGCTGATAAGTGTCTTTGTGGACCACATAGTTGGGCAGGAAACTGCAAACACACAGCAAGAAGGGACCAAATGAGCAAAAAATGAGGCCTTGACGGTGACTGTGGCAAAATATATCAATTACACACATTCCAAATACTCAAAGGTAGAAGTGAGTGTGTGTGCCTATAAACTCACTGTGAGCGAATACGGCTGCATTCCCCATGAGAGAAACTGGAGCCACGACAGCGACCCTGCTCCCGCTGTGACACAAACATATACACTATGAGCTTCCTGATCCATCACATTGTGTACTGTATGGTGCATTTTACAACTAAACACTGCTCTGCTGTTCGTCCGTTATAAACCAGCATCACAGATGATGTATGTGTGGATGTGTGTCGCTATCTGTGTCTCTGACCTGATTAAGCATGTGTGTGAAGCTGTGCTTGTTCTTTAGGTGTGAGGACGCTGTGGCTAATAGGATCTGAGTGCGGATCTCGCTGCGGTCCAGCTCCTGAGTGTCCGGGTGTGAATCCACTGTAACAAACAAATAAAACTTTAAAAGTCATGCTGTATGAAACAATACAGATGATTGTTCTCGATGCTCCTCAGGTTCATTTTGGGATTCAGGACACACAGTGCTTCACGTATATTAAATAACCTGACGGTGTCTTTACACTAGGGTGTAAGTGCACATGTACAATTATGCAATGAACATTCCAAGCTTTCTAATGCTCTACTGTCTACACAATTTCATTCCATGAGACAGATGCAAATCAGATCATGTGACCCTTCACAGAGACTGCAGAACAACATTCCAAAGTAAGGTATAAATTATTCAAGCAATTTAAAAAAATGACAGGGTGTATTTTACTGTATATACCTTTATACCGCAGAGATGCTGAATTCTCAAATGTGATTGGTCAAAAAGTGTCATTTTCTATAGAGCCAGCTGTAATCACTTAAAATCACAGATTTATATTAATGCGCTCGTTCTAATACATTATAGTTCCTATCATTTTTTTCCCCCTTGCTGTGGCATGAGCGTCACAGAAAAATAAATAAGCTCATAAGCAAGTTCACCCTGTGTAGACTGGTTTTATGGGTAGCGTGCCACTAAAATTGCATGTGTGATTTTTTTGTCTGATTAACGTCAAGAGAAAGAAAACACAAAAGAGTGGCTCGGGCGATAATCACTGTTTATAACTGTTATAATACAAGTGATAACAGCAACTAACTTGCCTCATGAACATTCAACGAAAGTATGACGTATAGCAAAATTTTAAATTGTAATCGGTGCCAAATTGCCGTGGAATAAAACACTTCAGGACATGCCGTCCTAGGAAAATAATCTAATTTGGGACAGACACCTCATGTCAGTCACACCACCTCATTGTTGATTATTCTCCTATAACAGCATGGCCCCTAATGTTTTATTCCTTACTTTGCATTTCTAGTCTTTTATGCTTTGATTTGAGTCTTAGCTCCACACTGTCCACACAAATTAACCTCATTAGCTATGTTCTGATTATCAGTACCTGCCCAGTACACACTTCTCACATTGATAGCATGCCAACAAAGTCTTCTGACGGAAAAAAAAAAAACTTTGAAAATAACGCTTTCTTTGAAACGGATTACCAGGAGGATCATAGCGATGTCCTAGCCGTCCCTCCCATGCTCCATCACTGTCCTCATCCGAGTCTGAGATAGACTGGACGAGCTGTAGCCCCGTCGCCCCGCTGCCATGGACCAGCCTCACCTGGCCCCTACAACATAAATAACATTAGACTTTCTGCCTGAGACACACCATGTGCATCTTATACTGTGATTAGATCTCTCATTCTCAGTCTGAAACACTCTTCCTATGACAACACACCACATATATTTTTAGTTACCTCCTCAGTAGGTACGCCAGTACTTGTGCTAGATCAACGTCCTCCTCAGACGCCGATGCTCTCTCGGTTCCCCTGCGGCTCCTCGGGGTCGAAGCCTGGTTTTGGATCGATTCTGGTTCTGACTGGTCCGGGTTTCCACTTGAGCCGCGACCGGACATGCCAGAACTGGACTGGGAGCCCATAGACTGAGCAGCTAGTGGACAAATGCAAAGATACACAACTCATGAACTAGATATACAGTTGGGATCATAAGTTTACAAACGCCTTGCAGAATCAGACCCCTCTCCAACAACATCTATATGATGTTGAGATCCATCATTTCACACTGAGGACAACTGAGGGACTCATACACAACTATTACAAAAGTTGCAAACATTCACTGACGCTCAAGAAGCCAACACGTATATATACACACACGTTAGTATAGATATACATAAGATATTTACATGTATTCACATTTCCCAGAAGACAAAATAATAACAATTTACATTAAATAAATCATCCTGTTCAAAAGTTTATTTTGTATAGTTGTGTATGAGTCCCTCAGCTGTCCTCAGTGTGAAAAGATGGATCTCAACATCATATAGCCGCTGTTAGAAAAGGGTCAAATATGTAGAAGATGCTGGAAAAGCAAAGAATGTGCAGGACCTGGAGGATTTTTCTAAAGAACAGTGGGCAGTTTAACCGCTCAGGACAAACAAGGGACTCATGAACAACTATCACAAAACATAAAAACAGTCGTTGATCATCCAGGTAACAACACACAGTATTAAGAATCACGCGTATGTAAACGTTTGAACTGGTTCATTTGTGTAAATTCAGTTATTATCGTGTCTTGTGGACTGTATGTAAACATCTGCTATGTGAAATAGCTTATTCAGGGCAGTACTAAATAAGATACAAAATGCAATTGATCCCTCTTGTTTTTTTTAAAATTATGAACATTCCTCAGACATGTAAACTTATGACCCCAACTGTATTTGACTAACAAATAATATTACAGTTTGCTCCAGTTTTCTAAATGTACCTCCAATAGAGTGCAATGACTTTCTGTACATTTGTGATTCAAATGAGCTGCAAAAACCCATCTGAGGCAGTAAAGTTATTATTATTATTATTGCTACTACTATTACTATTGTTGTTTATTATTATTATTATTATTATTATTATTATTGGCTTAAAGTAGCAATTATGAACCAAATGCACAGCATGCATAATGTTAGGAAGTTAGAAAGCTATCTTAGTTAATTAATGTACAATGGTGCAAACATCCTGAGGGTGGATCACTGAAATGACACTAAGGAAATACACTTCGACTGCAGAACATATCTTTGAAAACAGAACAGCTGCTAACCGCAGAGCTGGTTCTTGTTGATCAGTGATGTTTACGTTTCCGGTTGTTTGTTTATTTATTAGCTCTATGCTAGCAACGCGTCCTCTTGTTTACAAAGGCTAGTTAGTCTATTTTACCTTTTCACACTTCTGTCGCTTATCTGCTTTTCCTCGGCAGTCCAAAGTTAATGACGAAACATTTGCTTTATGTCGAATGACTGTGAGTATTTTTGTTATCTCCGTAAAATATCCGCTGTCAACTGCAACGTCTCAAGTCCAACTGGGTCCATGACGCGCCATGTTGTTTACGAAACGCAGAACATTGCTCTTTTGGCAGCTTATCGCGACAGCGCTGCTATCGCGAGAACACGCGAGAATTGGACGTTAATCCTTGTTGTCAGTGTTTAGAGTCAAAATGTCACATTTTGGCTACATCCAGGACGGCTCTGTGCAGATAAACATGACCCTGCCTTTTCATTGAACACTTATTTAATTCACATGTCCACTTTTCCCCAAAGAAACAGTGTTAAGCCTTATATGACACATTATAAAGCTATGCTGTTAAAAGTGCATGTTTGTACATGTACTAACTATCTAATGGCCCAGAAATGCAAAGACAGTAAGGATGATGTTGTTCCTGTAGGCTCAGAGTATCAGGTATATACTTATATGTTGGTAAAATCTACAAAAGGTATGTCTGGAGTCTTCTGATTATATTTTTTAACAGAGGTTCTGTTGCTGGTTGAGAGGATGGCTGACCTTGCTGAAAATCAAATCAATGAATCTCAAAGGTGACCACGTTTTATGGTCTGATATATAGGAGTAATATAAATATACAGTTCAAACCAATCTGGCCATTTTCCTCAGATCTCTCCTATCAACAAACCATTTCCCCCCACAGAACTGTCGCTCACTCAGTGTTTTCTGTCTTTCGCACTACTCTGTGTAAACTCTAGAGAAAATCCCAGAGATCTCACTTTTCCCGCATTCTTCCCCCATGTTTGATGTGAACATTTTACCTGAAGCTCTTGACCTGTAATCTGCATGATTTTTTATTTATTTATTTAATTTTTTTGCATTGTGCTGACACCACATGATTGGCCCTTTGTGTGAAATTATGTGTGTGCATGGTGCTCTGAGATAAACTGGTGCCCCAGCCATGGTGTATTCCAGCTTTTTTGCCTAGTGTTCCTGTGATAGGCTCCGGACCTAGGAACACGACCTTGACCAGGATAAAGCACTTACTGAAGATGAATGAATCTATGAATAATCCAAAATAGAAAATACAGCAAGGAGGGCATGGTGGCTTAGTGGTTAGCATATTCAATTCAATTCCCGCCTCAATTCTCGAGTTTGCATGTTCTCCCCGTGCTTCGGGGGTTTCCTCCATGTACTCCAGTTTCCTCCCCCAGTCCAAAGACATGGTTTGAGGGTGACTGGAGAATCCAAATTGTCCGTAGTGTGTGAATGTGTGTGCGATTGTGCCCTGCGATGGGACGGCACCCTGTCCAGGGTGTCCTTCACCTTGTGCCCCGAGTTCCCTGGGATAGGCTCCAGGTTACCTCGCAACCCTGTGTAGGATAAAATGGATGGATGGATAAAATACAGCAATTCTGCAACTAAAATCATGCTGTAAAAAAAAAATAAATAATATAAAAAAAACCCTCATAGAATTTGTAATGATTAATGTAATGGTAATTTGTTGCCTTCTATTGGTGGCATGTTATGTCTAGTGGATACCATTAAGGACCAATAATGGTAATTTTAATGGTTAGCTGATGGTTTGTAATGGTATGTGTAGTGGAAACCATTATACTTTCTGTTGATGGAATTAATCAGTGTGAAGGTTTTCTAATGGTCATGAACTGTAAAGAGTTCAGGGACAGAGCAAAGTGTGTACTGCAATAACTCACTGCTCCACTTTCTGTATCTGTGTGTGTGTGTGTATGTGTGTGTGTGTTTGTTGCTGATGCAGGGCCTTCCAGCATGGCGTCCATGCAGGTAAAGGTGTCATCAGTTACCTTTTTTATCTCTTTATTTTAGCTTAGCTGCTTTCATTATTCTTACCGACACGTTATTGTATGTCCGTCGAACTGACGACACAGAAAATCTATCTTGTTTATTATTTTTAACAAATGAAGTTTGCATCAGTTGTACTTATAGCTCGTGGTGAAACATCCTTCCTTCCTTCCTAGCAGTATCTAAGGCTCTTTAGCTTAATTTAGCTTAGCATGCTAAACGAGACTTTAGGCGACGTTATCTAGCTTTAACCTCATAACGTTTGCTAAAACGTAACGTAGGTGTCCACAGCTGTAAATAAAGCGAGATAGGATAATAAACAGTTTGTCATATGTATTTATCTCGGTTTCAATAAGGTTAGCTAACATATTTGCTAGCTAACCGGTTGTATTAGCATAGTTGTAGGCTGTATCCTATAACAGCGCCCTAAGAGTCACATAGTGGGCTAAGTAGTGCGCAGAACGCCTTTGCTTCGTGTCCTACATAGTGCACATGCATTGAGACTAGAGCGCTATTTGGAATGTGGCCGCAGTCTCATGCCCTTCTCGGCTAAGCTTGTTTATTTCCTTCTAAGTGTTTAAAGTCTTTGGGAAAACCAAACCTTGACAGTTAGCTGTGTATGTTTTGTTTAATATTTTACTCGCTGAAAACCAGATTAAAACATAAGTCAGTTTGCTTGTGTAACTTTAAAACTTATGAAAGTATGTGCAGATACTGACATGTTTTGTGTTGAAAATTGGATAGTTTTAGGTTCGTTAAATATTTATTTAGGAGGGCGCAGAAACAGAAACATAGCCTGGTAAGTAATATGGGAATGATTAATGGGATCGGGTTCAGTGTTGTCAGCTCTTTTCAGGGGAAAGTACCTAGTGCACGCTCAAAAAGTCGACAGCTGACGTCACGTCCTAATTTGCATATTCATTGCTTCATGGTCATTTGCATATCAGAACGTGTTCCGTGAAGAAGGACGATGTTCTGAAGACACTTAGTATAGCATCGAGTTTGATCAGAATAGAAAGTAATTCAAGAAAAATACACGATCTCATGGTGCATTCAAGTCATGAAGAAAAGATCGTATTTACAAATTGAAAGCACATGAACGCCACCACAAAGTCCGAAAAAATTACGAGTGGGAAACCCTGGATTTTCTTTGAGCTCCGAGTTTCCGAGTTGGGGGCGTGTAAGTAAGAAAACAATGGATGCAAGGTCTGTAGTTGACGGAAAATTTGTTGAAATTGAATGGGTATTTAGCAGTGACCTGTCTTTGTCTTTTATTTACAATAAAACAAGCTATTTGTCTGCACAAAATATTGCATTGTAGCATTGTACAATTACGATATAATGTAACGATAAAGTTTGTAGCGGCTTCATAAATTGATTAAAAAGACAAAAAAGCAAAACACACCTGATGTGCGTTCTTTGTTCTTCATTTTCTAGAAGTTAAAAACCTTGCTGTATATTTTGTAGTTAAATAAGAGAAGGTACACCAGCACCTTGCTCTGACCCAAGTGACTTGAACGCACCTGACTTCGTAATTATGACTTCCCAACTCGTAAATGCGAACTTCCCAGGAGGACTTGAACACACAGTTAGTTCTTGTTATCATTTACATTAGAGCTGTGAGTCATTCCCTCACCAGCCTCACTCCTCTATTTCTCTCTCTTAAAAAAAACAGCTTGTCATTTTACTAAGAAACCGTAAAATGTAAACTCCTCTGTCCTGAAGACTTTCCTGTGCTGATAAACTTCACAAAGCACCGTGACTGTTACAAAGCGCTGACAATCAAGATTCCTTCCATAAATGTTAAATAAATGTCTCCTAACAAAAAAGGTCACCACATCAACAATTATAGGTTGTACTTTGCTAAACAAAACATCTTTCAAATCTGTTTATTAGTCGTCTTAGATTATGTGGAGTCCCTGTATATGAACTGATGCTATAAAAACAATAATGTATCAGAATGAGCACATTAATATTAACTCAACATTCACGTTACAGCTAAAGCTACTTTCCGAGCCCTGCTGTTATAAGAAAATAATTCACACCTTCTGACCAATCAGATTCGAGCATTCAGCCGTGCTGTGGTATAATAGATTATAACTTGTATCTTATAGAAACGATAGGTCTTTGGTCATGGCACTGCTGAATAACTATTTATGTATATACAAAATGTTATAATTTCTATCAAGAATATAGACAGAATATAGCCAAGAAGAGAGCTTAAAATAAAGAAAAAGGAAAAGGTGTGTGGGTGGGACAAACAATGGCGATCAGTGATTGGTTGTTGGGAACAATGGTGATCAGTGATTATTCGTTGGGAACAATGGTGATTGGTTGTTGGGAACAAGGGTGATCAGTGATTGGTTGTTGGGAACAAGGGTGATCAGTGATTGGTTGTTGGGAACAAGGGCGATCAGTGATTGGTTGTTGGGAACAAGGGTGATCAGTGATTGGTCATTGGGAACATAGGCTTATGCAAGCTGAACTCAGTCAGGCTTTGCACTCTGATGGTGAGTCGACCAAACCTTCTCTCTTAACTAGCACAACCAGCAGCTGTGTTGTGAGCTGGAGAGAGGTATTGAGTGCAGGGCAGTCTCTAACATCTGCTCAGAAAGTTATTAGATTTGTTGCTAGGCTCTTTTTTCAAATAAAGTTGCTAAAGAAGTCTAAAAAAGTTTGGATTTAATATTGTGATCACTTGTGGCATTGTTTATAAGTCTTACTAAACAAACTAACATTTTGTTTCTTATATTCCTATACACTCCTGAACAGAAAAGGCTTCAGAAAGAACTGTTGGCTTTGCAGAACGATCCTCCTCCTGGAATGACTCTGAACGAGAAAAGTGTAGAGAATACTATAACACAGTAAGTGTGCTTCCCAATTTGAACCCAGACATAATCTTTACATTCCTGACTTCCAGACTATGAAATGACAGTGAAATACTATAATCTAACCAGTGCAAAGTAACTAATAATGTGTTTTCCACATGTGCCTATTAGGCATAACATTTTATATGATTATATTTGTGTGATAAATACTTCAACGCACTTTATTCTCCTCTGTTTTGTAGGTGGGTTATTGATATGGAAGGAGCGTCTGGCACTCTGTATGAAGGAGAAAAATTCCAGCTGCTTTTCAAATTCAGTAGTCGATATCCGTTTGACTCGCCTCAGGTACAGTGCAATTTCCACACACTAATAAGCAAACTTTTTTTTAAGTACTGTGCAGTATCAATTTGCATGTACATTAATTTATACAGGAGTTAAAAAACATGTCAAAACAATGTGTCATAACTACTTTGCATAAATTTAATTCTCAGTACAAATCATAGTGAAGGAGGTGTGGTGTAAGTGCTTGTCAGTCCCAAGTGTAAGGGGTGTGGCATGTCCCTGGCAGTTTCAGTGAAGGAGACATGGCCTATGTGCTTGTTAATTCTTGTGTAAGGGGTGTGGCCTCTCCTTAGCAGTTTCAGTGAAGGAGACATGGCCTGTGTGCTT
>CM075024.1:14237544-14298455 GCA_037576675.1 Pangasius sanitwongsei
TGTGCTTGTTAATTCTTGTGTAAGGGGTGTGGCCTCTCCTTAGCAGTTTCAGTGAAGGAGACATGGCCTGTGTGCTTGTTAATTCTTGTGTAAGGGGTGTGGCCTCTCCTTAGCAATTTCAGTGAAGGAGACATGGCCTGTGTGCTTGTTAATTCTTGTGTAAGGGGTGTGGCCTCTCCTTAGCAGTTTCAGTGAAGGAGGTGTTACCTATGTGCTTTTTCATCCTTGTGTAAGAGGTGTGGCCTCTCCTTTGCAGGCATTTCTTTCACCTGTGTGTGTGTGTGTGTCCAGGTAATGTTTACAGGAGAGAACATTCCTGTCCATCCTCATATTTATAGCAATGGCCACATCTGCCTGTCGATTCTAACAGAGGACTGGTCACCAGCACTGTCTGTCCAGTCAGTGTGTCTCAGCATCATCAGCATGCTGTCCAGCTGCAAGGAGAAGGTACACACACACACACACACACACACACACACACACATTAAACTAATCAAGAAACCTTATATCTTGTGTAAAGTTTCCTGGTCGTTTTTGCTGACTATAATTATGTATTGCTCCTTGTTCTACTGACATGCAGCCAGTTTGGGTTCAGTGCTTAATTTAGTTATTTTTAAAAACCGTAGTTATTTAATAACTAGTTGTCATGGTGACACAGCGGTTCAAGACTGGCAGGATTCTGGTGGAACTGATTTTACGAACCAAATAGCAGTCCTATTGTGGTGGGAAAGCACAGAATGTCCAGATTAGACTGTTTAGAAGTGTTTCTAGACCTATAGGATTACATACGATCATTCTATGGATCTTGTTTATGGATTATATCATGATCTGGTTTAAACAAATGGAGTTACACTCGTAGTCAAATGTTAAATAGCCAGGTTTAAATCCGATCATACTGTATCATGCAGAATATTCAAATCTGCTCAAATGACCAAAGGACTGTGTTCTTCATTTCCTGTTGATAATTGTACATACAAATGTATATATACTGTCAGGGAGTTAGAATTCAGCACACCACCAGGAGGAGAAAGAAAAACTCGTACTCTGATGTTAAACTGCTCCTCCGCAAACTGAGTAAAAGTTGGCAGGGCTGGTAATCTAATATATTCTGAGTAAAAGTCATTGGCTATCATGGCAGTGTGATATCATGTAGAGATGATTAAATCATTACATCATACAAGCCTAGTCTCAGACCTCCTGTGGTTTGAAAGATCAGATTTGAATCTGTTTTAAATGTGGCTCGAGGGCATTTACATCTCCGTTTTGACAGTATGTAAGTAATCCCTATGTGGATATAATCCTGACAGTCAAGAGGCAAGAAACAATAGAAGCAAACGGGCTCAGTGATACCTTAGAGGAACTTTGATCTGCAATAAATCACACAAGTTTCTTTATTTCAGACTGTTTACTTTTCTGGCCCAGAAATTAGACACTCAAAGTTACAAAGGGCTGTAAAAATCTGCTCCTTTAAAGTTGGTTTCACCTGTTTCACCTGTTCATCTGTTTCAGAGACGGCCTCCTGATAACTCCTTTTATGTAAGGACATGTAACAAAAACCCAAAGAAGACTAAATGGTGGTATCATGGTGAGGGCATTACTGCTGTTTCTCTACATATCAACTAGACAGGAGCTGATAATCAGTTATGTAAAGACTAAACATAATAGGGTATGATGTTATAGGAAAATAATCATCAATGTGGACAGATGTTAGCTCTCTCATGTAATTTTCCTGTAATAGCATGCTCCAGAGTGTTTTTCGTTCTTATATCACAGGGTGTTGTACTATTTTATCAGTTTATAGTTACATTTAATGTCATGGAACGTCCGCAGAACGAAACAGGAAAGTTCCTGTTATTAAGACTCTCCAGTGTCACAAAACATCACACTTAACAGTTTGACCTCTGACTCATACAAAGCACTGACACTGGAGACTCATTCCAAAATGCTAAATAAATGTCTCCTGAAAGAAGACTTCACCATGTAAATAATTACACTTTAAAAAAAAGAATCAGTTTATGTGAAGTGTCTGCCATACAAGTCCCTGTGTAAGTTGTTATAGAAAATTAATCAATACCATCTGACCAATCAGATTCAAGAACTCAACAGCGTTGTGGTATAAATTGCAATATTCAGTTTATGTATCATAGTTTATGATAGTTACTTGAGTTTTTTTATTGTGGTTTATGATATCATGATATGATATTGTAGTTTTAGAAATACTTAATCATAAACGTAATGAAAGATATATGCACATGCATGTGGCGCATTGGGAAGAGCAGCAAACATGCAAATGTGTGTTTGTTTTTCTTTTTTTTTTTTTTTTGCAGATGATACATGTTGATGCTAAACTTGACAACACGTTTAGAAAGAAGTTCCTGCTGACGTACATTAGCACTTTTTAAACTTTGAACTTTAGCCTCGGACTGAAAATGGAGGACGTGAACTTTTACTCAAGGACCAGCATTATGTTAACAACGAAATGGCTTCAGTTAAAGCAAAGACTTCAAGAATTAAAGGCGGAAACACCCAATCAGGATTGACTCCAGAAGGATGCCGGAATAAGCAATGAGTCCTAATTCCGTTTTTTGATTTTTGGTTTCTTAGCTATGTCTCAAATCGCATGCTTCTGTAGTGCACCAACCCCTTTTAGTGTGAGCATTGTGTACAAAAGGACCCTTGATGACCCTGTTCAGGGTACAGAGTTGAGCTATCTAGGTTATACAGGCTATTTTTAGTCTCTTGGCTTAGATGAGAGTGTAAATTCAAATTGCTAGTCAGTTCAGCAAGTGCTAGTCAAAATGATCAGTTCAGCAGAATTAAAAATTGAGGTATGGAAGGCCAAACAGAACCAGTTTTAACCAAATATTTTCAAAAGAGTTAAGAACATGCTTTTTGCTCGTTTCAGGCTTTAGTGTATTTCATATCCATGCTAGAATAGATCCAGAAAATATTTTGATATTATTTTGAAAAACAACAAAGGTCTGGTCTTTGAATTGAGAAGTTAGTACATCCAGTTAATAGTGAAGTGCGTAGTATGCCATTTGAGACAAAGCCCTTGTCTTTTTCTACTTCATTTAAAATATTATTAAATTTAACATTCTTTTCTATTTTTGTTGTGCAATAATGAACCTAAATTGTTTGGTTCATCTGGAAACGACTTTAGCATTAAGTGCTTTGTGTTTGTGCATCTGTTTTTGTTCGATGTTTATATGCACTGTGAAATTCTCTATGAAGGCACAGAACAGTTTAAATCGAAACCTCACTCACTAATTTATTTCTATTTAATTAACTAGGCATGTGCCGATAATCGTTTATATTACATACGGCGATATTTAAAACGCATGATATTGTGAATACTTCAATAAATCATCAGTAGAAGCAACTTTATATTCATCACGTAAGACATTATTATTATTATTATTTAATTATACTATTATATTAATTTGTATTTATTTTCTTCAATTTTCCATTTATTTGGGTTGTGCTTTGGTTTTTCTTTAAAAAAAACCCCAATATACTTTTACTGACCACTTTATTAGGAACACTTGTGCACCTGCTCATTCATGCAGTTATCTAATCAGATAGTCATGTGGCTGCAGTGCACAAAATCATGTACATAAAGGTCAAATGCTTCAGTTAATGAAAAACTTATTGCAGTGACTTGAAAATTTCTTTTGCCTCGTCTTTTTCCAGTCTTCAAACTGTCCAGTTTTGGTGAGCCTGTGCCCTGTTCTTGGCTGACAGGAGTGTAATCCGGTGTAGTCTTCTGCTTTGGAAGCTCATCCACTTTTTATAATAAAGTTATACTTTATGAGATGCTTTTCTGCTCACCACGGTTGTAAAGAGTGGTTATTTGAGTTATTGTACCCTTCCTGTCAGCTTGGAAACAGTCTGACCATTCTCCTCTGACCTCTTTCATCAGGAAAGCATTTCCGCCCACAGAACTGCTGCTCACTGTATGTTTTTTTTTTTTTTGTTTCTCGAACCATTCTGTATAAACTCTGGAGAATGTTGTGTGTGAAAATCGCAAGCGATCAGCAGTTTCTGAAATACTCAAACCAATCTTGCAGCAACAACCATGCCACGGTCAAAATCACAGAAATCACTTTTTCCTCCATTCTGATGTTTGATATGAGCATAAACTGAAGACCTGTAGCTGTATAAATTTATGCACTGTGCTGCTGTCACATTATTGGTTAATTGGATAATTGCATGAATGTACAGGTGCTCCTAATAAAGTGGCAGGTGAATGTATAGTAGTGTTATCTAAAATATAAAATAGTTCTTCAGAACAATACCACTGACACCAGTACAGTCTGGTAACGATATTGGGAAGCTGTGATTAAAAGGATGAGCAGATATTGTGATTTGGAAAGTTAATATCGGCACATGCCTGTATACTACTGTAATTTGATTTTCCTCTTTAATCATGCAGAAAGTAATAGACGTAAAACTTTCGGTATGTTTAGCAATGTTCCTTGTTTATATGGTTATTCTAGATAAATCAATGAAGACTGATGACTGTAATGAATATTAGCAAGGCTTCTGTAGTGTATTTATTTATTTGTATAAATGAAATTTTAAAGGGTTTCAAAAGGGCTGTAAGTTAGACAGCGTAAAGTTGAGCTCTTTGTGAACAGCCATGTGCCGATACGACTTTCCGATTTTCATATCATGATTGTCTAACATTTTATTTAAGCCTACGATGTGAACACAATATTATTATATGTTTAGCTTTCTTTACCTCTTCTTATTGGACAGTGTTTTTAAACAGAGTCAAGTCTTGTAACGCAGAACTAGCTAGGTAACTAACTAGGAAATAACTTTAGCTTGCTAAATGTAACCATAGGAATGACAACAATAAAGAAAACATTAGCTTAGGCAAGCTTTGTAAGCGCATTTCGCAAAATTATATACTGTTTGTAGATTAGTTCTGATTTGAACAATGTCTTTGTAGATGCAAACAGCGCTTTAAAAACAAACAAACAAAAACTACGTTATCTCTCGTAGTCAACACCATTGCTAAGTAACAAGCGCTGGCTAGAACATTACACACACTGCTAGCAAAATCTAAATACTTAGACTAAATTTCGACTTTAGTAAATTCACTTCAGTGACAACATTTTGAAGTGTTCACGATAACAATAGTGCGGATGTGGAATTATCGGCACATGTCTAAATGTGAAGAGTTGTTTTGATCCTGATCATCTTATCTGTGTTTGTTTTCCTGGTCACACTTTTCAGACTCAGGTACTTTTTCCCCTGGAGAAGAAATCAGCTTTCCTACAGTTATTTTGTGTTTTATCGTGTATATATTCCGTTTTTTTTCCCTGAAGGAATTATTTTACAAAAAAAAATCAATATGTATGTTTAAATTGTGTGTGTTACTCTTTAGCTGAATGGACCTGTATAGTAAAGAATGGTTATTTAGACTTTGTTTGCAAATTAGGCTCTGAATTCCGATTTTCAGTTCGCTAATCCAGTGGTTATTGTATTGCATTAGAGATGTAAGGAATAAAACACTCGTATGGGTGTTATGTTATAGGAAAATAATCTAGGATGGAGTGGTGTGAGGCAAAGTGGAGCTACAGTTATCACCCTGAAGTCGATTACTTTCTAGATTACTAACTAAATATCCCAAAATGTTTTATTCCTCTTACACCACAGAAATGTTCCAACCGTTATGATTTTAAATTTATTAATGAACGACACGTCACATTGCTTTTTTAACACATTTATGGTTAAATTTAATTTTGTAAAAAATCCGCGAGACAAGTTAATTCCTGCTAACATTTGTTATAGTGGCTACTCTATGTCTCTCTCTCTCTCTCTCTCTTTCTCGTACTCATTTTTTTGTTCGCTTTCTCTTAAAGTTAATAAGACAAAAAAACACCGGAAAGCGCAGACTCCATAGTCCCGAAGTCTTTCCCTCGGTGGAAAACTTCCAGACTCTTACAAAGCACTGACACTGGAGACTCCTTCCATAAATGTTAAATAAATGTCTCCTTACAGAAAGCGTCACCATATCAGTGATTATACAACATGGTTTTAATCTGTTTATTATTAGCCTTAGATACTTCCACCGTACAGGCAAGTCCCTGTGAATGAGTTGTTACGAAATGGTAATGTATTAGAACAAGGACATTAGTATAATTCTGCGATTTAAATTTCAGTGTCAGCTGCTGTTAAAGAAAATTCTTCTGACCAAACAGATTCGAAAATTCAGCAGCGCTGTGCTATTATTGAAATTATTTGTTATTGATTATGTATCGGCTCGCTTGGTTGTCTGATGTTCCAAATCTTTACATACGTCTTGGCTTTGTCCTCAGGTCAACAGGGTAAGTTTCGTCAGCCATTGGCAAACGTGGTCATGTGACATCACTCACCTTTATCTAATAGTATAACAACATTAGCTAATCTAGCCAGCTACCTAATTGCTACACAGCATAAAAATGAGCAAGTTAACTGACAAAGTTTACTAGGAAGCTAGCAACTTACAGTGTAATTTGTTGTATAATAAACCTAGCAAGCACTCTAATGTTAAAAACAATATGGTAAAATATTTTATTGTGCAATACAAGCAATAACATTTGTTAGCAGAGCTAATGTTAAGTAAACTAACCTAATGACCAAAAAGGAAGGTCTAAGCCTAGGTTCTTTTTAAGGGCCTATGAAACAAAAAAGACACAAGAACAGAATTCCATAGTCTCAGAAAAGAAGAACCGCAAAAGGTGAACTCAGGGAAAGGTCTCGTGGAATACATCATCAAACCATGTCTGTAAATTCTTAATGCAGTGTGGCTTGTATGAATTTTCCCAGTTTATTCTTCTCCAACTCATGATTCATAAACTATAATGAAACAAATAAAATGTGAAACGTTGCATATAAATAAATAAGCTAATAAATAAACAAATAGCACATACTTATATACTCTTATACATGTACTTACAGTATACACTATATGGCCAAAGGTTTGTGGACACCTGACCATCACACCCAATCTTGATTTAATTCAAATCAAACAAGAATCTTGATTTGATTAAAAAGTTCAACTTTATTAAAAAAGATTAAAAAGTTGAGCAGCTTCATACATTTGTGAATTAAAACACCACCTAGAGGTGAATTTAGACAAAACTTCTTGGAGTTCCTTAGAGTCAAGAGATTCAAGAGTTTATTGCCAAATGTACAGTTAAAAAAAAAAAAAGCTCTTGCATTTTATATAACTGTGTTAACGCAGTGTGCTTCCACCATCAGGTAAAAGGAAAAATTACAACCTGCTGGCTGACAGGCCACCTATAATACATTCCAAGAGAGAACCCGTGGGCCGCATCTGGCCCTGGGACTGGACTTCGGAAACCCATTAAGACATTTACATTTACATTTATGGCATTTGGCAGACGCCCTTATCCAGAGCGACTTACATTTATCTCATTTATAAAGACGTAACCGAATAGGTACAAGTTGCATTAGGAGTTGCAAAACTGCAGACTTATAAAATGGAGTGTTAAAAATACACTTTAAGTCTAACTCTAATCTACTGACGAAACTGAACATCTATCTTAGAATTAACACACATGGTGGAAAGTGCTATTTGCCCTCTTCCACATACATGAGCTCACAGATGACCACAAGAGTACATTCCTGGGCCAAAAAAAAAAAAAAAATGGGTCAAGCCTAAAATTGCAAATATTAATCTTTTAATGGTCTTAAGAACAAATCATTCAATTCAGCAAGAATTAAACAAATGCACTCCTGAGAGCTCCTGTGCCACCATTTGCTGGTTTTCTTTTGCTGGACTATACAGCCAGAAGTATGTGGACACATGGTCATATAGTGTATTTATTAATATCGATTAAACAAATAGTTTTAAAAATTAAAACAAATATATAAATTATATAAATATATAAATTTTCCTGATGTTTCACAGGTGTGTAACTTTATAGTATGTGAGCAAAAAGCTAACATAATTAACATATTATAACCTAATATTAGATACATTTTACATTAAATGAAACTACATTTCAATTAATTATTCAACTAATTCATTTAACTTTTACTGTTTGTAGAAGGCCATTTTGGATAAATAATATATATTATATAAACGAGCAAGTTATAAGGGTTTATTTATTCTCTTAATGCTATGTATGGGGAGTTTGGAAAAGCTCTTCACGGCAGCAGGAAGTCGGACTGTACCAATGCCTGCAAAAGCGAATGGGGGACATTCTAATATTAATGCGCGAAATTTAAATCGCACCGCGGTTATAGTGGATCTTACAATACATTCACAGGACTAATCAAGATGTGTAGGTTCATAACCTGTTCGCTGTATAGTAAAGACTCGATTTATAAATGATTAATAATGTGTAAAAAATCCGGCGCTCATCCGCTCGGTGGTTCGGTCCAGTGTCATTAGTTCTCTTTAGTGTTTGCCAATGTTGGAGGTCTGGCCGCGGACTGAGGTAAAAAAAAAAAACACAATTGCAACGTGAAGTGTGTGAGGTGGAAGTTTTTGCGGCAGGGTGTGAGCTGTGTTTGGTGCGTGTGGGTGTGTTTGTGTGTGTGTTTGGCTGTTAAAGCTGCTGAGTGATGTGATGGAGAGGTTTGGGTCGGATGCGCAAGGGGGAGTTGAGAGATTCAGCCATGATGGATAAACACACAGCTAACAGCTAACCGTGCAGCTAAGGCTGAATTAAAGCGAAAAGAAAAGAACATATAAAAATAATGTCGAGCGCTTTCTATCAAATATATAAACCTGGGAAGCCTTTTGAAGCTGTCTGTGTGGACGGAAACATGTAGAGCTCCTTTAAAGCAAGCGGTTCCTAACATACTGGCCACTAATACAGAGAGAAAGAGCTGAACTACAACATCACATCATCACTGCAGCTGAATGCAGCGAGATTCATCATTTATTATCATTTCTTCTCCTCCCTTATCATTCCTGATCATTCTCCTAAGCATGTGAGGAGCTGTTGTGCTTCTCTGCCTCAGGCTTGAGTTATTGTTAGATGTCTGATGTTGTATTGACACTCAGCAAGTCTCATATATCAATCCACATTAATTCCTGTTTAATGTTTAAAGGAACGTTTCACCCTAAAACACATTAAACATCTTTATATTCAAATAATTGTGACCTGCTTATCCGTTGGGGTGTCACTTTAGTAGATGATTTCGTGTTTTCGTTAACCTCATGAGAAGTTGGAGGTTGTGTCGTGCTGATGTCACAGGGGGACACTGCCAATGCAGCTACAATGGCATTTTTTTTAATAGGAGGGAAAAAATAATGCACCATAAATATAAGAGTGAGCGATAAGATGGGTATTCCACAGAGTGAGGTAATAGAAGAGGGGATTATTTAAAATAGCCTCGCTTGATTTAGCATAACAGGTCAAACCAGGCTCAGAGCGTTCAATCGGGGCGTAATATGAACTGAGTATTCAGGGCCGTAGCCCCGAAGATTTTTTGCTTTAACCCGTGAATAATTCTCCACAAGGAGCGGTTTGTCACTACGTAACCGAACGTCAGTAACAGAAGACAGCAGTGTTGTAATTTTGTATCTTCAGTGAACGGAGGCAAGTCCAATCAGACAGAGTTTACAGGAAGATACGTGGAAATACTCGCGTCTTATTGGCTGATACGTGAAAATACTTGCGTCTTATTGCCTGATACGTGGAAATACTCGCGTCTTATTGGCTGACACGTGGAAATACTCGCGTCTTATTGCCTGATACGTGGAAATACTCGCGTCTTATTGCCTGATACGTGGAAATACTCGTGTCTTATTGGCTGATACGTGGAAATACTCGCGTCTTATTGCCTGATACGTGGAAATACTCGCGTCTTATTGCCTGATACGTGGAAATACTCGTGTCTTATTGGCTGATACGTGGGAATACTCGCGTCTTATTGCCTGATACGTGGAAATACTCGTGTCTTATTGGCTGATACGTGGAAATACTCGCGTTTTATTGCCTGATACGTGAAAATACTCGCGTCTTATTGGCTAATACGTGGAAATATTCATGTCTTATTGGCTGATACGTGGAAATACTCACAACTTATTGGCTGACAGGTCTCAATTCTACCCAACGCTCGCTCACACAGAAAGTTAGTATGAGGGAAATATGGTTATACACCAAATTTTCCCAGTAAAGGGGTTGAAACTGAACCATTAACATCCTCTCATGCTGAGCCAGGAAAGCAAGGTGTGTAAATGTCTGTATGAGTTCCAAGTTCTAAGAGTTCTGAGAAGAGCATAAGGACAGCTAACGTACTTTACATGGTAAACGGATACAGTGATAGCTTAGTTGTGCCTCCCCTTGGCTAGCGACACCAAACTAGCCTAATCTCGTGTTAGGTAGGTATAAAGGTTTATATTGTATCAGTCTGGAAGTCCTACAAACAGTGATAACACCTGAGGCAAGTTTTATGATAAATTATGATAAACTTGTCATACATTGACAGCTAAGTTACCACAGCTTCCGTAAAACAAAACTTTAGGCTATTAGGTGAGCCGATAACGTTGAGCTGGAGAAGAATCTGGGCTCAGCGACGGATGATTAACAGTCCAGCTAATGCCCCTGTGTTCCATCAACGAAGTTCAGGTGCCCTGTTTCTTGTTCACACCTGGCATTAACATTTGTCCTGGGTGATCAGATCGTAAGTGGACAAGCACTAAGTACAGGTGTGAACAGGGTCAAGTGCGGCTCGATTATGAACACATCACATTAGTAGTGTGAGCACAAATGCGTCTCGATGAGTCACTTACAGCAGCGAAGGACCAACTAGCTGGAAAATACATAATCATTGCGAGATTGTTTGGAAATTGCGCTGGACGGTAGCTCTCACTGCCGCTAGGCTAATGGATGAAGGCGATGCTATAACAGAGGAAAGCAGCTGATTTCTTAGCTTCATTCGTCATCTCATCTCTAATTCTCATCTCTAATTATACGTTTCGTTCAGCCTGTAAAGGTACATGAGAAGATTCACGAAAATAAACGCTGGGAAAGACTGACGTAATAAACGTGCGTGACAGTCTTCTCCAGCAGAAACGATGTATGAAATCGGATAAGTTTTGTAGGCAAAGCTTTTTGTCCGTGGGTAGAAATGGGGACAAATTTTACCTAATGCACCTTTAGCTCATAAAAACACCACCATTTCCCAGCGACATTCAGTGTCATATTAATGAGAAATCCAGCGTAGAAGTAGTGGAGACTCTGCTAAAGTTGGACTCAAAGTCCCAGAATGCAACGCTAGGTCGACTCTAGGTGATGTTAGCATGAAAGTTTGCGCTTTGGAAGCTGATCTGTTTTGACGGTGAGAGAGCAGGACAGACTGAAGGACTAAAGCTCTGCTGCATCACTCTCTTATGGATTTTTCATTCAGTGGGTCTTTATCTGCACATGACATCAGTCATACAGCTAGCAGAAAAGTAAATATTAAACTCGGTTATAGAAAGTAACAGACCTTTGGACCTCCTCTTTTAATCATCAACAAATTAAAAGTCAAAACTCTTAAAGAACACACGAGGAAGAGGAACTTGGCACTGAGCAGTTATGTCTGTTTCAGAGAGACAGAGGTGGAGGGAGAACCGAACAAACACGCTAACAGCATTTGTTTATTTAAAGTAGCTAACAGAGCGGTGTTAAATACAGCGTTTCCAGTTTCCATGTTTTTTAAGCTAAAATGACAGACAAGGCCCTAGGCTACTGAATACTACTGAATATTAAGAACATAAGTTAAAAAAAATGTGGTCAAGTTGAAGAGAAAGACTTCAGCACTAAAGTCTTAGCTGATGTTGTGAATACAGTCTAAATCGACGAGCTCAGCTGGGAAAGTCGGCGTGTCTGAAACAGCAGCAGTATTGACCTGTCTGACTTACACCAGAGACGCCGCTACCTTTTTCTCTCAGATTTTTCACCTCTGCGGGGAAATTGGAGAATGTCCCAGCCTCCTTCACTCACTTTCAGTACATTGTCCTGAAACTGTGTCTCTTGTTCTCTAGGGATACGCTGAGTGCTGAGTACTCAGAAGCGAGTACTGAGCAGGGGGCCAAGCACTTATTTATGCAGTGTGTGTTGTGTCATCAGTGGCCAAATGTGTGTGTTCTGTAGCCTCCACGCGTAAGTTCATTGCCTAAAATACTTCGAATGCGTTATTCAAAGGCGTTTAACGAGTCTGAATCTTTGTACTTTGGGTTCCACAATACTTATTCTAAAACCTTTGCACTGAGTGTTCTAGAACCTTCACAATGAGGATGCTAAGATCTTCCCAGTGAGGACCTTAGAACATATGCACTGAGGTTTGTAGAGCCACACTGAGGGTTCCTGCACCTTCACGCAGAGGATCCAAAGACATTCACAAAGTGCACTGTAGCGCTGCCTTCACTTTGCACTGATGGTTCTAGAACCTTTTGCTTATAGTTCTAGGAAGTACACAAAAGATTCTAAAACCTTTCACTGACTGTTCTAGAACCATTGCACTGAGGATACTAAGATCTTCACAGTGAGGGTCCTGGAACCTTTGCACTGATGGTTCTAGACCTTTTGCACTGATAGCTCTAGAACCTTTGCATTGCAGGTCCTAGAATCTTTGTGCTGAGGATTCTAGATCTTTCACTCTGAAGATTCTAAAAAATCTAGGACCTTTGCACTGAATATTCTAGAACTTCTGTGCGGTGGATTCTAGCGCCTTTCCAGTAACGATTGTAGAAAATTTGTTCTGAGTATTCTTGGCCTCCTACAGTAATGATTATAGGGCTGCACTAAGGGTTCACCTTAGCACTGAGTGCTCTAGAACCTTCACACAGCGGATTCTAATTCATTTACAATGAGGACTGTAGAGTTGCACTGATGGCTCAGGAACCTTGGCTGTTAGGGTTCTAGAGCCTTTACACTGAGGATCCTAAATCTGTTGCACTGAGGACTGCAGAACCTTCACACAGGATTCTAGAACGTCATCTGCCTTATGTGACTTAAACCTTCACATAGCGACACACATTGCAAGCACATCTGTATCAGCCACACACTCTTCTTCATAGCACTTCCTGTATGAACGGAACGTCTCATGGTTCTCTCATTTTACAGATATAGAGCATGGCTCAAGTGAAAGTGCAGACCTCAGCGCACGCCGTGCCCTCCATCAATGGCACTGTGCCCACCGTCCCACCAGGTGTGTGTGTGTGTGTGTGTGTGTGTGAGAGAGAGAGAAACCTTTATGGTATCCACTTACAGCTTCTCATTTTCAAAGAGGACGAACCTGAATGCCACGTAACAGTGCAGCGGCAGTGTGAGGATTCTGTTATTCAGTGACGGAAACTTCTAGAATGTCGTTTGTTAAGAGAAGAGTTTTCAGTAGCAGAACCTCTTATATGAAGTGACATCATGTCATGGTATGACTGAGTGTGTTTTTGTTTCAGCTCCTCCCCAGGATAACATGGCAAACCCTAAAGAGAAAACTCCGATGTGTCTGGTGAATGAGTTAGCCCGTTTCAACCGGATCCAGCCGCAGTACAAACTGCTGAACGAGCGGGGGCCTGCACACGCCAAGGTGCGCTGCTTCAGCTCCGCTCACTACACGAAAGCCAACTTCATTTTATTACACTGATTATAATGTGTTTTTACTTACATACGTATCAAATTATACTCTGTGTTTACAGTATAATGTCTATGTACATATGTTTATATATATATGTGTGTGTGTGTGTGTGTGTGTGTGTATAAAACAGGTTTCATTGTTAGTGCTGAACTCTAACTGTGTGTGTGTGTGTGTGTGTGTGTGTGCAGATCTTCACTGTACAGTTGTGTTTAGGTGAGCAGGTGTGGGAAGCTGAAGGCTCCAGCATTAAGAAAGCTCAACACTCAACAGCCAATAAAGCGCTGGCAGAGAGCTCGCTGCCCCGCCCCCCGCCACGCATCACTAAACCAGACACACACACCAATCCAGGTACACACACTGGAACACACACTTACTGCATCACCCTCAGGTTCTAGAGCGGCACTGAGGGTTCTAGTAACTTCACACTAATGATTCTGCACTGATGGTTCTACAGCCTTTGCAGAGTGGAGCCTAAGACATTCGCAGTGAGGATCGTATTGCTGCTCTTTGCATTGATGGTTCTAGAACCATTGTAGTTAGGGTTCTATGATTTTTATTCTGAATATCTAGAACCCTTACATTGATGGTTCTTAACACAGCGCATGCTAGAACCTTAATTCTGCGGATTCTAAAACTTATAGGCCTGAGGGGAACATTTGTGCTGAGGATTGTAGAACTTTTGCACTGAGTGTTCTAGAACCTTCACGCTGCAGACTCAGATACATTTAGAGTGAGGATTGTAGAGTTGCACTGACTTTGCATTGATGGCTGTGGAATTTCTCTGTTTAGGGTTCTAGAATCTTTGCTCTGAGGATTCTAGAACGTTTATGCTGAGGATTGTAGAACCTTTGTTCTGGGTTTTTTTTTTATTATCTGCTTGCAATAATGATTAATGGAGTGCACCAAACGTTCTACAACCTTTGCACTGAGTGTTCTAGAACCTTCAGATTCTATTACATTTACAGTGAGGAATGTAGAGTTGCACTGGCTTTGCACTGGTTGCCGTAGAATTTTTGCACGTCGGAGTCTAGAACCTTTGCACTGAGAATTGTGGAAACGTTGTCCTGAGGGTTCTAAAATCTTTGCTCTGAGGATTCTAGAATGTTCACTCTGAAGATTCTAGAAAAATTCTAGCACCTTTGCACTGACAGCTCTAGAGCCTTTACACGGCATATTCTAATTCATTTACAGTGAGGATTGTAGAGTTCCACTGACTTTTGCTTTGATGGCCATGTAAATGATTTTCGTACTTTAGTGCTCTAGAACCTTTACACTGAGGATTATACAGCTGTTGTGCTGAGGATTCTAGAACCGTTGCCATTCTAGAATCTTTGCTCTGAGGATCCTAGAACATTTGCACAGGCGGCTCTGGAACCTTCACACAGCAGATTCTAATACATTTACTGTGTGGATTGTAGCGCTGCACTGACATTGCACTGATAGCCCGAGAACCTTTGCTTTTAGAGTTCTAGAACCATTACACTGAGGATTCTAGAACATTTTCACTGAGTGTTCTAGAACCTTCACACTGAGGATGCTAAGATCTTCCCAGTGAGGACCTTAGAACATATGCACTGAGGTTTGTAGAGCCACACTGAGGGTTCCTGCACCTTCACGCAGAGGATCCAAAGACATTCACAAAGTGCACTGTAGCGCTGCCTTCACTTTGCACTGATGGTTCTAGAACCTTTTGCTTATGGTTCTAGGAAGTACACAAAATCCATCACCCTGCAGTGACTCTCACCGACTTTTCACTGATAGCCCTTGAATTTTTTCCCTTCTAGGCTCTAGAAGCTTTACAGTGAGGTTCCACTGAGGGTTCTACAACCGTTTCCCTGAGTGCTGATATTCTGTTCTATCTGTCTCTCGCTCTTTCTGTCTTTGTTGGATGCTGAATTATCTTAGTACACTGTATGCGTGTTAACTCCGCAATCCTAGTGGGAACATTAGCACAGTTACTGAGCTAGAAAGCGAGGCGTCTGTGATGTCAGTGCCTCTTGTCAGCGGTGTTTATTTCCACATTAACACCTGTGTGTGTGTTCTTCAGGCAGCATCACCCCCACTGTGGAGCTGAATGGATTGGCGATGAAGCGAGGAGAACCGGCTGTCTACAGGCCGCTGGAACCCAAACCCCTCTACAACTACAGGGCCAACTACAACTTCAGAGGAATATTCAATCAGAGGTGAGAATTGAGCCGGACTGCAGAGAAATCGTGAGATTTCAGAGTAAGCAGCTGCAGCATGTTCCAAGCAGCAGGTCTGGTGTGTGTGTTGGTGAGATAGTGGTCCACAGGATGTGGCGCTGTTTGTTAGGGGATCCCTCCAGGTGAAAGGTGTGTGTGTGTGTGTGTGTGTATGTGAGCCTCGTCAGCGCTGGATCGTGTCAGAAAAAAACAGTCAGGAAGCCTTTTTTATAACTCAGTGACTATACCTAGCTCATGATAGTTGAGTGATTAGTCTCAGACAGAATAGACATGGTTAAGTATAGTAAGTAAGTATATAAATATGCAATGTATTGAACACTGAACTTACCACAAAAAGATGATTAATAACATTAATAACAATAACATTAGCTGTTTTTGAATGCATAGAACCTGAGATGTAGCGCAGTTAAAGAATCTGCCAACAGAGACCGTGTATTTACCCCTGTGCTCACAGAAATGGTTATGTTCCACTTTCTTAGCTGGGAGTCCAGCTCATTAAAAGACAGCCTTGTTTTTGAGTTTTGAATCAGATTATTAAAATATCATCTGTCCAACTGGACGGATTATGTAGCGTCATAAGTTTTATTCCTGTCCACTAGGGGGCAGAAGAGCTCCATGTGTAATAGCTGCATTTAAACTTTTCATCTTTTTGTGTTGTGTTGATGTTCAAGTGTCTGTGGTTTAAAGATTACATTGCTTGCAATTATATATGTATAAATATATATATATGTGTGTGTGTGTGTGTGTATACACATGCATATATGTGTATATATGCGTAGTATGCATACTCTCTACAGTTATTCACATTTTCATTTGATGCGTGTTTGATGTATTGTTTTTTATTGACTCACAAAAAATTTTTTAAATAGTGAATTTATTAGACTAGCTATATTTAAAGATTTTGAGCCAGAATGATGACACAATTAAAAAAACAAACAAATGAAAAACACATACATCATTAAACACAGCATATATGCTAACTGTACTGAGTCGTAAGAGTATCTCTGAGATGAGCTAAAGTTTTTAGGACACGTTCGAGTGGTACGATGTTGGACACTTAGGACTTAAACAAACAGTTTTGGAGCAAACATGTCTTGGCTAATAGACTACTTTTGGAGTCTGGGGGGTGTTGTGTACATTTTTGGCCAAGCTGTTCCTTTAGATTGAATTTATACACATAATAATGAATGTCAACAGGAAATAGCAGCCCTGCTGAGCTACACAAGCGGTTACACACACAGGCATACACGCTGTCAGAGTGCAGTGTGCAGCGGGAGAGAAAGCGCGACAGCATGGCACACGGTCTCATCCTGTCCCATCCTAAACGCTCAGTGAGACGCGTGTTTGTGTCCCGCCGTGGATCTCTGGCATGGAGCTTTAGAAACAGTAAGACAACAAGGAGCCGAGGCAAATCCGATCTCTGCGAGATTACATCATTCTGGACCAGACAGACAGAGACAGAGAAAGGGTGGAAAATGAAGATAAAATGTCAAAGAGAAAGACAGTGAGAGATGAGACAGAAAGGGGAGACAGCAAAAGGGTAGCAAGACAGATGCACAGATGGGGAGAAAGGAGAGAAAGGGGAAAACAGACAGAAATGGGGTGGAAGACAGCGGGGGAGAGCAAGAGACAAATATGAGGGGCAGAAATGGGGAGTTGAAAAGAAATGGAGCTAAAGGGGAATGAGAGCGGGACAAAAATGGGGAGAGAGATGGACATAAAAGGAGAGAAAAAGAAAGGGGACAGAAAGTGGGTTAGAAATGGAATGAGCCATGGGAACAGAAAGGATGAATAAAAAGAGGAAGAGAGAGAGACAGATTTAGGAAGGAGACAGATGGATAGATAGGGGGAGAAAGAGAAACAAAGAAAGTCAATAAGAGGGAGACAGATGGAGAGAATGGTGCAGAGTGAGAGACAGAAAGGCAGAGAGAGAGAGAGAAACAAATGGAAAGGGTGGAGAGAGACAGATATACAGAAAATGGGAGAGAGAGAGACGGGCAGAAAGAGAGAGAGATTGAGATAGAGAAAAGGGGAGAGAGATGGGCAGAAACTAGGGGCGAGAGAGACAATCCAGACAGAAAGGGAAAGAGAGACAAATGAAAAAGGGGAGGGACAGATAGAAAGTGGGCAGAGACAGACAGATAAACAGGCAGAAAGCTGCAGAGAGACAGATGTACAGAAAAGGGGTGAGCGAGAGAGAGGGGCAGAAAGTAGGAGAGAGAGACATTCAGACAAAAACTGGGAGAAAGAGACAGACAGAATCTAGGAGAGTGAGAGAGAGAGAAACAAAATAGTGGAAAAAGACAGATGGACAGAAATAGAGAGACAGACAGCAAGTGTGGGAGAGACAGACATACAGAAACTAGAATGACAGGAAGACAGGAAGGGTGAGAGAGAGAGAGTCAGACAGGCAGGAAAGGGCTGAGAGACAGAGGAGAGGAAGACGGAGAGAGAATAAAGAGGGTAGTAGTAAAGAAGAGGCAAACGCAGACAGGGGGAGAGAGACAGGTTGCCGTGGTGATATTAAACAGTGTGAATGATTAAACTCCACACCACAACCGAGATCGATCAGGGAAAGCAACATCCGTCACCACATTAAACATTTCCTCCACATTCGTCCCTCAAAGTGTGTCATCTGATTAAAAGCCTTTTACATACGTGTGTGTGAATGTGTAAAATGTGCCTGCTGTTGATTGCTGAAAGTGTGTGTGTGTGTGTGTGTGTGTGTGTGTGTGTGAGATTTATAAGGCAGTGACCATCATCATCATCATCATCATTACGACTCCATATTCTCCTCTATTAGCAGAAAGACATTTGTGCTGATTTATAAAAATGATTATTGAGCCTATAATTGATTTTATGGGTTTCACATATGGTCAGTTAATTTCTGTGTGTGTGTGTGTGTGTGTGTGTGTGTGTGTGTGAGAAAGCGAGAGAGAGAGAGAGAGCGCGAGAGAGACGGGATCTTGTGGGCTCACTGAAACTCAGGATCCAGTAGAGTGATGTTGGATATCATTTCCTTCTTAACATTTAATAAACAAAATCTGGGATGTTTCAAGTCTCATCAATATTTAAAAACATTATAAATAATAGATATTAAAAAATATCCATTTCAAAAATGTTAGAACGTTGTTTTCTTTAAACTTCTAGATGCAAAACCTTTTATATATTTGTCACGGCTGGGTGATATCACAAAATAATATTGATATCGTGATATAGCTTTTTAATAATTTTTGTAATTTTTAAAAATAATTGCAAACTGACTGGGAGCAGCTGATGTTAGAATTTTGTACTTAATCTTTAAAATTATTTAAAAAATATAAAAAAAAATAGTCATTTTAATGTTGTGTTAAATATATTTTTAAATTTTAAAATATAAAAATAAATGTATTCTATATATAATTTAATAATAAAGATATTTATTTATTTTTTTTAAATGTTAAATGCAACATTACTGTCATACTAGTAGTTTGTGAGCAAACCTATATATTGGGATACATATTGTGTAACGTAGGAATGCCTTTGTGATGTTTTCTGACAGCTGAAATGTTTGCATATTGTGTGAATTACTCATAATATTTACAACGGGTATAAAAAGTCTATACATCCCTGTTAAAATGGCAGGATTTTTTTCATGTAAAAAAAATGAAGCCAAGATAAATCATGTCAGAACTTTTTCCACCGTCAATTTAAAACTACAAGTCATAAAAATTAGATGAAAAACAATCAAATATTTTAGGGAAAAATAGGAAAAATAAAAAAAACTTACAATAAACTGGTTGCATAAATGTGCACACTATTAAACTAATATTTTGTTGAAGCACTTTTTGATTTTATTACACCACTCAGTCTTTTTGAGAGAGAGTCTATCAGCGTGGCACATCTTGACTTGGCAATATTTTCCCGCCCTTCCTTGCAAAAACATTCTAGATCAATCTAATTGTAAGGGCATCTCCTGTGCACAGCCTGCTTTAGTTACGCCATTCCTTTGTTGATTTGGATGTACAGTCAGGTCCATAGGTATTTGGACAGTGACACAATTTGTGTAATTTTGCCTCTGTACACCACCACAATGGATTTGAAATGAAGCAATCAAGATGTGATCGAAGTGTAGACTTTCAGCTTTAATTCAAGAGGTTTAACAAAAATATTGCATTAACCATTTAGGAATTAAAGCCATTGTTAACAGTCCCTCCATTTTTACAGGCTCAAAAGTAATTGGACATTTGACTGATAAGCGGTTTCGTTGCAAGGTGTGGCTTGTTTCCTCCTTATTTCATGACAAATTAATGTGAGAAAAGGTCTGGAGTTGATTCCAAGCGTTGAATTTGCATTTGGTAGCTTAATGCAATATTTTTGTTAAACCCCTTGAATTAAAGCTGAAAGTCTACACTTCGATCACATCTTGATTGCTTCATTTCAAATTGTGGTGGTGTACAGAGGCAAAATTACAAAAGTTGTGTCACTGTCCAAATACTTATGACTACATCGAAATCAACAACAAAGGAATGGCGTAACCATAAGAAGATCAATGTTTGTGTTTAGCCAGAGCCCAGACCTGAATCCAACTAAATATCTGTGGGGTGACCTGAAGCGGGCTGTGCACAGGAGATGCCCTTACAATTAGATGGATCTAGAATGTTTTTGCAAGGAAGGGCGGGAAAATATTGCCAAGTCAAGATGTGCCACGCTGATAGACTCTCTCTCAAAAAGACTGAGTGGTGTAATAAAATCAAAAAGTGCTTCAACAAGGTATTAGTCTAGGGGTGTGCACACATATGCAACCAGTTTATTGTAAGTTTTTTTTTTATTTTTCCTATTTTTCATTAAAATGTTCCTGGCTGTTTTTCACTTCATTTTTTTACGTCGTAGTTTCACATTAAGGGTGGAAAAAGCTCTGACATGATTTATCCTGGTTACATTACATTACAAAAACCTGCCATTTTAACAGGGGTGTGTAGACGTTTTATATCCATTGTACATAAGAAAAAAAAATCAACTTCAAATATTTAAAAGTACTACATGGGATCTTATTGTCTTAACATGAGTCTTTAAAAATCTCTTTATTTAAATGATGAAGAAATATAAATACTGGATAAATACATGTAATATTTTAACAGTTTTTATTTATTTATTTTTATTTTTTACATTTTTAAATTGATATATGAATTTTCTGATCAAAAAAGTGATTGATTGCCAGGAACCACTTATTGGAGTCGCCTTATTTCTGAGGCTGAGTCTCAGAAGGCATTCTGTTGGGTGTTATGACCTATGTAGTAAGCGCATATATATATATATATATATATATATGTGGAAAACAGGAGCCAATAACTGCATTGGTATATCATTTTTATCAAAAGGGTTCCTATTTATTGCATTAGCATCATTTTAACCATCATGAACAGCAGATATTTTGGCTAAAAGCACATCAACAAATGTCAGCTCTATGAAATGGTGACTTTCTAGCATTCAACCTCTTCTGATATATAGTGATGACAGAAAATCAAATCCTTGGAAATCATCAGGGGACACTGAGGAAGAAGTACCATGACACTGCGGTGGCCAGCGAATACCAGTCACTCATTGGCGCAGTGGAATTGGCTCAGTGCGAAATTTATATAGCTCTTTTAACAATAGTGAGTGTCAAAATGCAGCATAACTCCTAACAGACAAGCTGGAGTGACAGTGGTGAGGAGAAACTCCCTAAAAGCATGAGGACTGTTTCAATTCATGTTGTTGTATAGTATGTGGGATTTGTAGTGTGAATATTAGTATAGTATAGAAAGTATAATAAAATAGAAAATTGAAGCTGTATTTGTAGAACTGCAAATCAGAATAGAAGCACAAGAACGAAAAGAAAGAATAACAATGGTGGTAGTAGATAAACCCAGGAAGAATCCTTGAGAGGAACCGAAATTCCAAAAGGGGATCCAGTAAGGAACGCCTGTTCTAAGCCGGATAGTAAGGTTAACAACGTCAGGGAATTGATTGCGATTGTGGTTTCATTGTTTCCGCCACTGCTCGACTTCCCAAGCTGATTTGTGTATGAGTGTGTGATTGCGTCAGCGCCGTGGCTCTCAGCTGGAACAATGACGAAGGAAACCACCACGTTGAAAATGATGATATTTCCTGCTCTGATACTGAACGGAGGGAAACATGCTAACGGGAAAACCTGAACCACAGCGCTGTTTTCTTATCATAAAGTCATCATTAGCAATATGCAATGTAATGTATTAGCATGCATGATTCAGTGTTCGTGACCTTTTGTGAGTCTTGAACGTCTGTTGAATATCTGTGGAATGTTGGTGGATACAGTGGGAGTATAAAAATTTAATAACAATAACTAATATGCGAACATGCCAGTCGAATTCTGTCAGACTTGTAAAAATCTGTCTTTAACAGATGGACACTAGGAGTATGACAGGAGGAAGTTTCAAATAGTTATACTGTTCACGATACACTTTAATATCAATATAGATAACGACATCACGTTAGCATATTGCCTGAAGTACTCATTGCAGTATATATATTTTCTGCACATTTTATGGCTGTGTTATTGCAAGAATTATGACTTTACCATTCAGAAAATTCAAGCTAGCTAGTCCAAGTTACGAGGTTATTGCTGAATTCGACTTAACTCAGACAGCGTGGGAAGTCTGAAGTCGGAAGTACATCATTTTATACAAAATGGGAGCTACAAAGTGGGAAAAAAACATGTACACCTGTAACGGGTGTTAGCAACAAGCTAGACAACTAACATTAGTCACGAGTTTTCTTAAAACAGTGAACCGTATGGTAAGTGTTGTAGATTTAAACAAATAACGAGTCTATGCTGATTGATCTAAAGTATACACTACTATTAAACTCATTTGAAAGTAATGAGGGCATATTGTTTTTGTTGACGGTGTGAGCGGCCATGTTGATCTGATGTCATTACACTGAATTTGGTGCTGAGGAGACATTTCCTGACTTTCTGAGTAGGAATGTCAATTTAAAGGGCGGTTTTCTTTTCATTTTTCCCAGTCAGAGATTTGAAATTCAGAGTTTCAAGCTTTCATCGAACAAAACTTAACTTTCCAGCTAACCAGCTTATAAAAGAATAAAGCTTATTATTACAGATGACAACCTTTCATTTTAAGGAGTTTAAGATTACTAAAAACGTAAACATTTAAAGAACGCCTCAAGTGCTAGAACACTAGCTAGCTTGGCTAACTCACAAGCTAGCGAGCAATCAGGTATGCTATATAGCAGTAGATAATAATTGCGATTTCAAGGTAAAATTTGGTAAACTTTATTTCCATGTTGTTTTAAGCAGAAAAATGAATAACTTTTACTACAACATTAATGGAAAACATTTTCAAAAGAGCTGACATACTAGCAGTAGGTGACTAGCTGAGAGGGAGCTAGCTACCAGGCAAGCTGTGAAGAAACACATCATAAAAAAATGTTCAAGGGCTTTTTAGTCATGTATGTAGTAGCGTCAGAATGGTTTCATTTCAGGGTGTGTGTGTGTGTGTTTTCAGCACAGCTGTGTGTGATTATGGGTTTTTGTGAATCATCACCAGCTCTTGCTCATATTTGTATCGAAAGCTAGATCACTGATGGAGATTTCCTTCTTCATTCTTATCTTGTTGGTTTAGTAAAGAGTAGCGGTGTCCAAGCATTTCTTCCTGAGGTCAGATAGAGAAAATAACGTGGCGTCACGGGCCACGGGCAATCTGTACTTATAGAAATAACGAGATCAACAGGAGTAAAGGTGCCAATCACGAAAGCCTGTTATTGAACTGATTAACTGAACACGAGCTGTACGCTTGCGTAGCATTGTGTAAATAAAAGCGTTTATATACAGATGTCATTCGGTAAACCTCCAGCAACAGCTCTGCACAAATCCGGGTGTAGATTTAGATTCCGATCCCCAGTGACCGTGGCATGGAAAGCTCCGTGAGACTTCCTGCTTTTTATTTTTGTTTCTTCAGTGCCACTGTCTCAACCCAAAAGCTCAATAGCATTAACGTTATAATATATACCGGTGGAATTAACCTGAATTTACACAACCTTTATGTTGAGCCGGGTTTACACTGTACGAATTTTGCTCTGGGAGACAAAAAGCGCACAACGTAAAAGGATTCTCTGGTCATGATCTGAGATCGGCGGTCTTGGAATGTAATGCGAAAATGGCTGATTCAGTGCCGTTGTCGGATTAAAATCCATAGAATACAACATTTATTGATGTTTTTTAGATTTGGAATGCAAAATTGTGCAAGAATGAATCCTGTGTTGTAGCTAGGTAATATCTAACTAGGTAACATCATCTATTTAAGCCTGTTCTTCATGAATAACAGTATACAGGGTGTCTGAAAAGTCAGGAACTAACAGGAATATATAGAGCAAATTTGTTGATCCGAACATGTCGAGCAAAAATCCACAAAAACGTGATACAGCGGCTGAGAAAACGTGTAGAGCGTAAGGGTGAACATGTAGCGTGTATGTTGTAAATAATAAATAGACAGTAAAACAGTACTGTGCAAAAGTCTTAGGCACCCTGTTGTTTTTTTAGTACAAACTTTTTTATAGATTTGTATTTTATGACTTCTACATTATTGATTCAGTACAAAAACATTTTAGATTTCCAAGCATTAGTTTTCCAGCATAAAATTAAATGTTACGGGCTGCTGGGTTTTGCTGCAGAAATAAGAAGCAAGTTGACAGTCAAAGTCTCCAGAAGAACTGTGGCTGCTTCTGCAAGATGCTCAGTAACACTTACAGCTCATTTCCTTATCAAACTGCACACATTGTACCTGAGACTACTATTTTTTTTTAAAGCGAAGGACTGTCACACCAAATATTGACTTTGTTTCATGTATTACTGTTTACTGCTCTTTCTTTAAATGTAGAAACATTTAATTTCATTATTTCTGAAGGCATCTTTGCTCTACAGCATTTCTTTGCATGTGCCTAAGACTCTTGCACAGCATTGTATATGTACTTTAACTCTCATTGGGTCCTGACTTTTCAGACACCTTGTATAAAATTGATAAAATAGATAGGTGCCCCAAAAAAAAGAATTAAAATATTTTAAAAGAATTAAAATAATTTTAGTAATAATTTTAACTGTTTCATGCATAAATTATTTATAATCCGTATCCAGATTTTTTAGAATTTTTTTTTACTTAAAATTACATGTTGTGATTTTTTTATTTATTTATTTTTTTCTCCAAATATCATGTACTTTGTTAGACAGTAAATGTATTGTTCATGTATAGGAATACCATGAGTAAAATGGATAAAACATTATGCCTGAAATAAATAAAAAAAATCCACTGTATTTATAAACCAAAATGATTAATATTCGTGTTTAAAATGCTTAATGTTGATGAACTAGATAATAAAGAATATCATTTTGGTTGAAAATATAGCAATATTCTTGATTTTACAGAAATTATGCAGTTTAGGACTGTGACATGATTCAGCTTCAGAGTTCAGAGGTAAAAAAGTTTTCAGTAAAAAACACAACTAATTTTAAAAAACATGTTTATTGGAGTATGGAACAAAAAATTTTATTTAAAAAATTGAATTTGTGACTTTATGTAGAAGGTCTGGAGAGATGGAACAGAGCTGCATTGAATCTAGAGAACGACTGAAATCAAAATAATTAAAAAAATGATTTGAGGAAAATATTTAAGGAAATATTTATATTTTCCTTATATACTTATATTTTCCAAAAAACGCCATAGACTATGCACGAAAGGGTTAAAACTGACTTTACATAGAAAGAAACCTCTGCGTGCAGTTGGAACGTCGTCAGTTATTCAGAGTTTGTACCTGCGCATGCTGTACAAATTATTTCAGATTTCCTCATCATGATATAATGTCATAACAATATATCGTCACATCCTCCCTCATAATTATTACCAGTGACCCAGGATGCAGCAGCAGTTACTGTCAGTGTTGCATCAGAGAGTGTTGAGTCGATCATATCTGTTAGCTTCCAGGAAAAAAAATTGAAGAGGAGACACACTCATTCAGGAAGCAGACACCCTTTTTGATAAACACAACTCATACGAACCGTTCAGTTAGGTGACTAGTTACCCGACTAAAGTAACAGTCTAATTTTAAAATTTACTTTGGACATGTTACACTGAATATTTCACTCTTACTCCACTGCATTACTGAAAAAAAATAAGTGTGTATTTCTATCAGGGTTGCCAGATTTTCTCAAAATTGAAATTCCCAAAATCCTGAAGTCTGGCACAATATAATCTTGAATATAATCCGAGAGATATGATTTATAGTTTGGCCACATGTTGAAATGTTTTTTATTCAGTCCAAAAAGTCAATCCAATCTGGCAACCGCAATTTCTACAAGGATCCTAACTTCAGCGGGTGCTTACACATGAAGCCGAGACAAAGAAAGGCCATGAAGAGCGTATATAACGATCGTAAATTATTATTTTTTTTATGTCTTTACAAATGAAGCCAACTAAGTTTATCATCAGACAATATCTCGGGCAGATGCAAACAATAATAACTGTGGAGTGGGCGGAACTGGTTTGCAGGAATGGGCGGATTTGGTCAGAATTCTTTCAGGCGGGAATGAGCTAACAAAAACCAAGTCCCACGCACACCTCTACTCCACCCGAGGAAAGACGTTTCAGCAACGTCATTTTAGTTAAAAAAAATTATTCATTCTTTCATTTTCAGTAACTGCTGTTTCCTGCTCAGGGTCGAGGCACATTTGGAGCCTGGTCTGGGAACACTAGGCGTGAAGCGGGAACACACCTTGAATAGAACGCCGTTATTTACTCTATCATCCTTTGGAGAAACAACTAGAAGTAGAAAGACTAAACATACATTGTCTGATCAAAATACAAATCACACAAAAAGACAGAGGAAACAAATAAGTTTGCCTTTTTTTTTTTTGGTTTGAGCAAAAGAGTTACAACTTTCCTGTTTATCATGTTTGCATAAACCCCGTAGAGCATTACAGACTTAAAACACTTTAAAAAAAAAAAAGAAGAAATCTTGAATACAGCTGCCTGTCTGCCTTTCCAAGCTCGGCTATACATCCCCTTAACTCCCTGAAATTATGGAAACAGCACATGGTGTGTCTTTATGAGGGAAGCAATAGCGCTGTGTAGAAGGGTCATTTCTTTTTGGAGGGTAAACACTGAGTGCTCTGATTAAAAGGCAGAGGTCACCCCTAGTGTCTCATGTGCATTTGAAGCCATAACACCAGAGGAATTTCAATTTCCCAAGCTCATTTAAGTGTCAGGAAGCCCGGATGTTCCGTGCCGCGTTCAGCTGAAGCAGAACTGGGTGAAAGCATATGGGGCGGTTCATCCTGGAGCCACATTTTAAGCAGTAGCTCAGCCAAAAATGAAAAGTACAAAGCATCCCTCTTACTCTAAATGTAGTCAGTGTGTCAAAACATATGATCTTTAGTTTTGCACTGAGGCTAGTGTTGCTAACAAGTATCAAAAGTGTATATCTGCTACTTTAGCACTGCATAAACTGCATGTCTAAGACACACGTGCCTCACACAACCTGGAACTACTCTATATTATTATCTGAATCACTTCCACTGTCAGAGTCTGTAAAATCCGGAGTCTTCATCTCCTACCTGAGTCCAACGCTTGCATGAAGTAATCCCAAACTATTTGCTGAGAAAGAAAACGATTATGGCTTCAAGATGGCTACTACTGTTTTTAACTCTGTAGCGTCCTTTTGAGTAGTGTATCTTACAATCTGAGGAACCACATAAGCTAATTTGTTTGAGATACTCAACAATGAACAAATCAGTTTGAGGGGAGTGTGTGTGTGTGTGTGTGTGTGTGTGTGTGTGTGTGTGTGTGTGGTGACCCAGTTGTTAAACTCTAGCTATCGCCTCTTCATTTCCATGTTAGCAACATCAGCCTTGTAGCTCCAGTACAAAAGCAAAGATACGAAACGTCTGTTGTTTGATCAATTGCTCAAAAGACTTCATGTCTAGAATGCAAAAAATTTGTTATGCTGCTTTAAAAAAAATTGAACCAAGCACAGAAAGTTCTGTTTTTAATAAAGTATACAGCTGAATTTTAGCTGAATAGAACATACATATGAATTCAGTACATGTTTTATGTGAATGCATTAAAACTTACAGACAGCCATCAAGAATCGTGCATTTCTGCGGTTTCATGCTGATCTGTTACACATTTATGACTATTTTGTTATTCCCATTATTCCACTTTATGCCACAGCACTGTTGAATCTTCTCTTCTGATTGGTAAGAAGACGTTGATTAATTTTCTATAACAGAAGCTCTAACAATAGTGCAGTTTATATTAATGTGTCATTTCAATACATAATACGCCATTTTTACTACAGTAAAACTTTATTCACAGGGATTTTATTCACATAATCTAAGGTTAATAATATCAGAATTATCAGTTTTATTATTTAACAAAGACAAATCATTGATTATCAAAGCTTTCTGTAAGGAGAAGTTTATTTAATATTTATAGAAGGAGTCAGCATTTTGTAACAGTGAGTTTTCCTCCACATGAAAGTCATCGGGACGGGCGGCTTTGCGCTTTTTGGTTTCTACGTAACATGACAAGCTGTGGGTTTTTTGGTTTGATTCACTTCTCTGTTTTAGCAGTGTTATATTAGAAAAAACAGGGACCCTGTTGAGTCAAAAAATAACCGTTAACCAACAAGCTGACACATTAAATATGATGTAATAACTAGTTATAAATAGTTTTGTGATGGACTGACGTGTAGCCTAAGCTAGCTAACGCTATAAAGTCAGCCACTGAGACATCCATTGCGTCTCGTGTGGAACTAGATTAAAGCCGGCTTTACACTATATAGTGCTTCACTGTCATAGAAAAATCGTACATAGTGTTGATCGGAAATTTTTTAAAAGTAAAATCTCAGTTTGAGCGCTGCTACAACACTCATAGGATTAAGCTACAAATACGGTAGGGCAATTGCAGAACATAAACGAAGAGTGGGATTTAAAAGTAAAGCAGTTTGTTGAATTGTGGCGGCAGGGAGAATATTTCTTTGAATATCTCCCAACTGCTTCTTTTCAGCTTTTAAAATGTGTTATTTCTAGACATAACATTGCAGATTCTCTAGACATAGCATTTTAAAATGTCTCTAGACATAGCACTTTAAAACCAGCTTCAGTCACCAAAATAAAAGACCCTTTTAAGAAAAAAAAAAAAAAAGCTAAACAAATCTCAAATAAACTTTATTTTTGTATTGATGTTAATTACAGGTGCAATAGGCGATATTTTTCATTTCTTGTACAAATAATGTGGAAAATTATGTAGAAATGTTAAAAAATAATAGTTTAAGCCACTGTCTCAGAAAGAGTGTGTTACATAGCTGAAAAAAAAAACAGTTTGGAAACCTGCCTTCCGGTCCGGAACGTTTGTTTGTATTAGGATTGGCCTCTTGTCAGCCATTTTCTAGACACGCCCCGTCACATCCTCATAAATCATTAGGAGGAGAAGCTGCATGTTTATAGAGTTGTAACTTGACTTTCAAGCAGTTGAACGTCTGAGTTCGCTTGAAAGTGATGTCATGACAGTATTTGCTAATGGTAACTCTAGTTAGCATGCTAACACTCGTTAAACCACCATAAGTTTTGGGGGCGGAGCTTTGTGTACATGGGTGGAAATGTGGGTGGGCCAAATGAATAAAAAAAGAAATCAAATCTTATTCAGCTCAAAATATTTACCAATTAGAGGTCTATTTTTCACAAATGTTCTCTGATGAACTGCTGAGATCCCTAATGTGATGATATTTCTGCTTTTACTTTAGCAGTGAATGTGTGACAGCGTCATTAATCTGCTGCTCCTGCTGTGGGCTCATATGCATTACAGTCTGATGCTCTTAAATGTCACACTTTGATCAGCCAGTCTAAATGTCATTTCATTCTGGATGTTTTAAATCAGAATTTTCTTTCCCCTCTTTTTTTTTTTTTTTTTTTTTTTTTTTTTTTTTTTTAAATTCACCTGATTAGCAGCTTCACTGCAGCTCAGTCTTCAAAAGCTCTTTGACTAATATACTGAGACGGTGACGGTTTTCAGTCCATCACCATATCTGCTTTTCATAGAGGATGACATTAAATGCCACGTAAATGCCGCTTGCTTACAAAAGACGTACAACAGGTAGTTCTGTTTTCAATAGAAGTATGAGATTTGGGACACAGCCCATGGAGATATGTGTACATTTCTGTGTGATCTTGTCACTAGTGCAGGTATGTGACAACACTAATAATATACCAGATTTCACAGACTATAAGACACTTTTTTTTTTTCTTTACCAGGTACCGACTTGCACTGTAAATGACACTTGTGTTTATGATAAGTGTACTAGTTACTCCAAGATACACAGGCTTTCCATTATTTTATCACAAACATAAGACTGGTCATGCTAAGTCAAACGCTTCAGGAGGACAATTTGAAGCTTAACTACAGCAACACTGTCAGGACAAATACGAAACTAGACAACAAGAGTCTTTGAGGCAGTGTGGACATTATGGAGTACAAACATTATATGTTGTATGTTTCAGTGGTTTTTGTATGTGTGTGTGTGGTTATGTGTGCGTGTGTGTGTGTGGTTGGCGCTTCTCCCATTCCTCCTGTTAGGTGTTCCCACTTTGGCTCGCGTTCCTTTTTAATTCAGACCAGACGGCCCTCTGTGTGTGTGTGTGTGTGTGTGTGTGTGTGTAAGCAGTTCCTTTCCCACGCTGCGGCACCTGTATTCACCCACCATGACACCCGAATCCACCGCCCCCCACCACCCAAACCCCTCCTCCTGAAATGAGGCGCCCCATGGAATTCTGGGAGTGAACTGCAGCATCACTGTGCAGAAAGCATTAATAGATTTTGAAAGTGGATAGTGCATGAAATTCATAAAGTTTCTGGAAAAAAAAAGTTTATTTCAGAGATCCTTACAAGGCACAGGTTTCTGTTTTTAGCGGATATTTTTAATACATTGTCCTATTTTTCCTTCTTCTTTCTCTTCTTTATGTGATACATTTCTAAGGACGTCGTCTCCTACAGCATTTCAGCTCTAACGACCAAATTTGCAAAGTTTGCTTCCACTCTCGCCAGCTTGTGTTTGTGTGCTGATATTGTCTATAGATCTTGGTAAAGTAATGTAAATTGGCGACTGTTTATCATGTCATCATCACTGAGTGTTGCATTTTACATTTATTTAAAATGACTTAAGAATCCAATCTGAGCATAGAAGACTATGCCACTTGGGTGATAAGAGTCTTTATAGTACTACTATTACTACCACTACTACTACTAATAATACTTCTATTACTCTTATACTACTACTACCACCATCACTACTGCATTTGCTAATACTGTTATTACTACTACTATTATTGCTACTATTACTACTACTATCAGTATTATAACCACTACTACTACCACTTCACTATTACTACTCTACTACTGCTAATAAAACTATTATTACTACACCTATTACTACTAATACTAGTAGTCATAATACTACTAACATTAACTACTACTGCTACTAATAATACTATCATTACTCCTAATACTACTGCTAACACTACTGCTAGCATTATTGCTACTATTTTTCCTCATTACTATTACTACTACTAATACTGCTATCACGACTACTACTGCAGCTAATATTAATATCACTACTAATGCCACCACTATTCACTATATCAATAACACTATCATTACTGCTATAAATACTACTACTAATAAAACTACTATTGCTATTATTACTACTCCTATTGCTACTAATACTAGTAGTCTATAATATTGTCTACTACTACTACTGCTACTGCTTCTGATAATACTATCACTACTCCTATTATTAATAAGAATTCTAGTACTATTGCTACTATTACTAATACTATGACTACTACTACCACTAATGTCACTACCACCACCACTGCTATTGCTGATAGTATTACTACTACTACCACCACCACTACTACTATTACTACTTTTATACTTCTACTACTACTGCTATTAATACCATAACCACTACTACTACCACTGCTACAACTGTTAGTATTACTGCTACTTTCACTACTACTATTAATAAGAATTCTATTACTTTTACTACTATTACTAATACTACCAGTTCTACTACTACTACTACTAATAATAATAATACCATAACCACTACTACTACTACTACTACTAATAATAATAATAATAATACTGTAATAAGTATAATAATAACACCATAATAAATATTGCTAATACTGTTAATACTATTACTGCTGCTACTGTAAATACGGTAACCACTACTACTACTGCAACCACAACCATTAGTACGACTACTACTTTCGCTACTGCTATTAATAAGAATTCTATCGCTATTACTACTATTACTAAAAATATCACTACTACTGCTATTACTGTTTCTATTACTATTACCACTACTTCTACAACCACTAATAATACTATTACTACTACTAGTATTAATATCATAACCACTACTTCCACCATTACCGCTACTTTCGCTACTACTATTAATAAGAATACTATCACTACTACTAGTAGTAATACAACCACTTCTATTGCTAATACTATTACTACTTCTTCTGCTACCACTCCTATTACTAGTACTTCTGCTACTAGTAGTTGCTACTTCTAATACCAACACCACTACTACTACTACTACCACTTCACTATTACTACTCTACTACTACTAATAAAACTATTATTACTACACCTATTACTACTGATACTAGTAGTCATAATACTACTAACATTGACTATTATTCCTATTAATAATACTATCGTTACTCCCAATACCACTGCTAATACTACTGCAAGCATTATTATTACCATTTTCCCCATTACTATTACTACTACTGCTACTACTACCACCACTATTCACTATATCAATAACGCTATCATTACTGCTATAAATACTACTACTAATAAAACTACTATTGCTATTATTACTACTCCTATTACTACTAATACTGGTAGTCATGCTGCTAATAATATTGTCTATCACTACTACTACTACTACTGCTTCTAATAATACTACCGCTGCTCCTAATGCTACTGCTAACACTACTCCTAACATAACAATTCTACTATTTCCCACATTACTACTACTATTACTTCTAGTAATACTGCTATCACTACTACTACTGCAACTGATATTAATGTCACTACTACTGCTCTCAATGCTATTAGTGCTTCTACAAGTAGAGCTGAGCTGAGTTGCTGCTGCCTTCTTATAGTATAAAATTTATCATTCTTGCTAGTCGACAGTCCTTTCAGAGAAGGTGCACACAGTGTCTGTTTTTCTGTGTACTGGTTGTTCTCAACGGCTGTTATGTTTCTCAGCCCATCAGATCGTCGCCAGTTACTGCACGATCTGCCTTTTCTTTTCAGGATGTTCATAATTATTCTGGAATTGTTTTCTGCATTTCATTACTGCATGTGTGTAATTCCTGTTTTATTATTATTCCTTGGTGGTTTCTGCACATGCCCTGAGCTTAACTTTGCCCAGATGGCTTCCATCAGAATTAAATCTGAGCTCACAATGAAGCGGAAGTTCAGTAACAGATGAACCTACACAGCTGGAATATTTATGAAATTAAACAGTGTGGAGAATTCAGGTACAGCGGGGTCTGCAGGTTCGAGTGCATGTTCTTATTCCATCAGTTATCAAACATTAAATAGACACTGAAGGAACACTTTGGCCAAAAATGAAATGTACACAATGTTCCCCTTACCCCAGTTGTGCTTGAAAGGCTAGGACATATTTGGTTTCCAGAGTTTAGCTTTTTATTATTTTTATTTTTATTTTATTTATTTTTTTTTAGCACTCCTTCTTCAGCTACTTCCTGCTCATCGACTTCACTCTGCATTTTCTTTGGCTGTTGAGGGAATCCATTCTGACTGGAGTCATTGATTCACATATATTATTCGTCTTTTTAAAATCTGCTAGAAAAAAATGTTTGATACGCTCCAGTTTGCTTTGAAACTCAGCTTTACAGAAATCCAGATGTAGATTTAGATTCCTAATGAACAAGCCAGAGGTGAAAATAGCAAGGACAAACTCCCTGAGGCAACTTGAGGAAGGAACCTGGAGAGGAACTCAAGGTTGCAAAAGAACTCAGAAGATAACCCGTCCCGCTCTGGGTGACCCTGGATAATGTGATTCTAAATCATTAAAGACTACTTCTATAACACATTTCTAGTTGACCATTTTTGCTACTTGCTGGTATGTTAATGAAGGAGCACTAATATTTTTCTTGGTGTAAATGATATCCCTTCTTGTTTGGAGTCTTTTCTGTTTTGGCTTAGGAGTATGCAAACTTTTGCACACTCTGCCTTTAGGGAAAAATAGTCCTGTTTCTCACCTCTTGTGCCATTGTGTTTAGTTCTGCTTGAGCAGGCTGGGAGTTTTGGACATAGGGCTGTCAATCAGGCATGCTGATCAGAATATTAGGCCACGCCCAGACAGCTCTTTCATCCATCTGATCAGCGAGTTCAGATGGAGTTTTATCACAATTTTGCGTTTCTTCTTTTTAGTGTCGCAGAGAGGAATGTTTTTGGGCTGTCCGAGCATCTGTCCAAGATTCTCATTAGCACGGTATCTCAAGGACGAGTGGTTGAATGTTTGTAGGATTTATATAGAATTATTACTGCAACTAGCAGCTGAACTGATTCGATTTTGGAATTGATCCAAACAGGGTCAAGGTCACAGCAAGGTCAAATGTCTGAAACATTAAAGCTATTTGAGGCATATATTTTAGAAACAGGAAGGACTAGACTTGTTGGTGGAGAAGGCATCCCCGTTGACGCCGTTGACGTCAGGTCCTGCTTGTTTTTTTCCTGAATATTTACTATAGCACTGAACTTGGGTATCATAAACATTTTGAATATTTTAGGCTATCTTGTCAGGGAAATCTTAATGCTGGAGTAGTGGCTGATAACCAATAAATAAACTAAAATAAAACAGCTCTTGATTCGGCCGAGCTCTACTCGAGTGAGATCTGCAAAATTTGGATTTCGAATCTCTAACTAGTGCTAGAGTGCTAAGCGTGTGATTTTGGAGTGTGAATGGGTTGCAGTGGGGGTGCTTGGGATCAGGGCGCTGACCCCGGATCAGTCTGTGTCACTCTTCATAAAGGCCGAACACACTCCTAAATCTGGGCTGTGAAGAGCCGTCTGACAGGCTGCGTGGGCGAGCCAGAGTTACGCAGGAGAAAGTGCAGAAATGTGACGGGGCTTTTGTTTTGCCTTCCTGAGGCGCGGTCCACCGGGGGCCATTACCTCGCTTGCCCTACGGCGTTAATTTCACCATTTATAACTAGGATAATATCGTTCGGGTTCGGCCACGGATATAAATCTGTCCTCTTTTCTTGAGTTGTTCTAAGCTTTTGTCTATTGCTCCTTACTTCAGCCTTTTCTCCACAGGAGCTCTGTGTGTGCTGTGAGAAAGTTTGTGTCACTTTGATAATGTGGAGCCTCATTTCTGGGTGAACGTCAACAACCCTCTTCTAGACAGCTGACAGCTACAATATTCTCTTTGTTGTTGTGTCTTTAGCCCCTTCTCTGTGAAACGTCATAGGCTGGGGAAGCAGTAACGGTTAAGGCTACATATACTGGCCAAAACATTTTGGCATGAATTTCTCCCCTCGTTTCTCCTAATTATCATCACGCAGGATTAGCGTCATTCTTGCCACACTTATAAATATCAGCACATTCACAAATACTGTTAGGAAGTCATCAGCTGCAACCTTTTGTTCCTCTCAGAGCTGCACCACAGTACCTCCAGCCAGCTCGTAGAGACTTACCCAAGAATCCTCGAAAGCTGTAACTCTACAGAGTAGCATTCTACAGTGCACTGAATGAAGGGTCTGAATACTTATCTAAATGAGAGGTTTCAGTTTTTGATTTATAATACATACATATAATACATATAAAACTTGTTTTCACTTTGTCATTATGAATAATTGTGTGTAGATTAATGGGAAAAAATAATCAATTTTAGTGTTTTATTGTGTAAATCTTTAACACAATCAAGTGTACAAAAACTGAAGTTTCCAAACACGCTATAACTATAGATCGTTAACAGTATGATGTGTTGTTCATTAATAAATTAAAAAAATTGGCAATTTGATATAAGATGAATATAACACTTTGGGATGGTCTTTATTGGATGATAATCAACTTCAGGGTGGTAACAGTAACTTTGTGTCAGGCTACATTACACCACCCCATGTAATGTTATTTTCATATAACGGCGCACACACATCCCGTCATGTTTTCTTTCTTACCTTTCATTTTCTCATCATAAACAGTACAATAAGGTATAGCTTTTAGCTTGTAGATTTTAGCTGATGAAAGCCACTAATATATGGTTTCCCAGACTAGCTATGTGTTAGCGATCTGTGCGTTGCCATAGAAGCGAGTGATGTCCGAGTTTGAGGAGACGACAGAGAGGAATCCTTGAGTCATTGTTTTGTGTCCGCCAGTTCAGCAGGCCTTGATTTACACCGTGATAAAACCGTCGTGTTTCAATAAGCTAATCCTGTTTTGACGTCTTTTTCTCTTACCTCCTCCCCCTTCCCCCCATTTTCTCGGCTCGAGGTATCACTATCCAGTCCCCAAGGTGTTCTACGTGCAGCTGACGGTAGGCAGTAACGAGTTTATTGGCGAAGGTCGAACTCGCCAAGCAGCTCGGCACAACGCAGCCATGAAAGCTTTGCAGGCGCTGAGGAACGAACCCATTCCCGAAAAGCAACCTCAGGTATACACACACACACTCACACACACCTTAAGACATGGTCAAATTAACATGTCACAAAGATTCAGAGCTAAGAGGGACTCAGTACCCATAATACATTGCAGCATGTGAAGACTGTGTGCAGGATAGATAGTGAGTTTGGTGCGGTTTGGGACACGTGCATTTGTAGTGCTGCAGTTTTCGGTTGTTATGGTGTTTATGTGGCGTCTACAGTGAATGCGGTTTGGGACATATCCTTAGTCAGGACATTTCATGGTGATTATTGAATAGAGTATGTGGTTTGGGACACGTCCACACTGGACTGGTGATGGTGAGGACAAACCAAATCAAACTGATGTGATCAGTGTGACGGTGAGTAAACCAAATCAATGACCAACAATCATTTACACTATATTAGTGTGCTATAGTGATTCTCCGCTGTAGGGAATAGGGGTTAGGGATTAGGGAATAGGGAATAGGCGATACATACTACATTAGACGCACCTTTAACCTTGTTGTTTTTATTTCCTCTTTCCTTCTCCGATGACGTCCATCACTTTAACTCTCTCTTCACCTTCTCATTCGTGTTACTATAGGCAGATTACCCACAATCCCCCTGTGCTGATCTCATATCCCCTTGTTCTTGTATCTTTATTCCTCCCCTTACTGTCACATTGGGGTGTAAAGACGACCTCACACACTCTTAAAGGGCTTTTATGTATGCCCAGTTGTAAGCTTAAATCACTTAACACACTGATGCTCCGTGCCAGCGCTGATGTCACCGCTCCTTCTCTCGCTCCCTCGCTCCCTCCCTCCCTCCCTCCCTCTGATTTTACACAACATGTAGAACACGTAATAGAACGTGCCGTATCTACAGGTTTAAAAACTTGTACGCCATCATCTCACACACAAACACACACCCCTAATCTGTTCAGTGGCTCAGATTCCAATGTCCTTTTCCTTAGTTAAACATACACACCTTACCACATAAGTGCCTCGCCACGGTTAGTCCACTGTAGACGTGTCCCACCCTAATTACACACACTAATTACAATACGTGCTGTAAATCATCACAGAAATCATCTGTGATGGGTTTTTTGTGGACTAGATAGTGAAAAGAGTGTCTAGTTTGAGACATGTCTACTCTCTGCGTCACTTAGACACTTTGAATGGACGGCAAAATCAACAGACATCAGCCCCAAAGCTTCTGGGATTATTTGGAAGAGCAAAGAAAACTCCAAAATAGGGGTGACGTGAACAAGTATGACGGGGGAAACTGACTCTTTTTTTTTGTCCAGAGACTTTACAAGTTTTGTTTGAATTTTATTTTATTTTATTTTATTTGTCTGCCCACTTTACAACTTTTGATTTACTTTTGTTTAATTTTTTATTTTTATTTGATTGATCAATTTTTATTTGATTGATTCCTTCATTCTTTTCTTTTTTAATTACTGAATTTACATGTGCGTGCGTGTGTGTGCCAAATGTCCAAATGTCCTCACAAGGTTAAATCTGACAAATCGAGGAAAAACAGTTTGTTTGACAGAAACGCCAGCTTTTATTAAATTTCAAACCTTTTTTAATCAAAAAATTTCTTCATGGTTTAGGTGTAGCATAGCTTTAATTAGCATTAATAATTATATCAGTGCACTTCACACAGACAAACTTCCATTAAATGCCTAAAGCTTTGTATTTAATTGTCCACTCTGATTCTAGATAAACTCTTTATTAAAGGTTTGGTGTAAGTAGATTTGTCTTACAGATGATATTATATAGTGTTGGTATCAACTGAATGACAAATATACACTTTATTACTAAAGGTTTGTGGACACCTGATCATCAGTCCCATATGTGGTTCTTCCCCAATCTGTTGCTGCAACGTTTGGAGCACACAATTGTATAGGATGTCTTTGTATGCTGTAGCTTGACAATTTCACTTCACTGGAGCTAAGAGGCCCAATCCTGTTCCAGCATGACGATGCCCCTGTGCACAAAGCGAAGTCCATGAAGACATGGTGTGTGAAGGTTGGAGTGGAAGAACTCGAGTGACCTGCACAGAACCCTGACCTCAACCCCACTGAACACCTTTGGGATGAACTGGAGCACCGACTGCACCCCAGACCTCCTCACCTAACAATCAGTGCCTGACCTCACTAATGCTCTTGTAGCTGAATGAACACAAATCCCCACAGCCACGCCCCAACATCTACTGGAAAGCCTTTTCCCAGAAGAGTGGAGGTTATTATAACAGCAAAGGGGGAATAAATCTGACATGGGATGTTCAACCAGCACAGATAAGTGTACTGTTCAAGGGCCACAAACTTTTGGCCATATAGTGTATGTTGTATGCTGCAGGTGGCTAACTAGAGTGAACCGGATTGATGCTTTCCACTTAGATCTAGATTTTTTTTGCCAATAAAATGAAATGAAACATTTCTCAGTTCACTTATACCTATTTTTTACTTAGATTTTCAGATTCGACTGAACTCAAACCCGTTTATTGAAGTCTAACCAAAAATGTTAATACAAAAACCTTTGCCTGGGTGTGTGTGTGTGTGGGTGTGTGTGTGTGTGTGTGTGAGCATTTGGCATCGATCTAGTTATTCAAGCTGTAATATTGTGTTTTTCTCTCCTGTTCAGTCTCGCTGTGTTCATAACGAGCTCTTTATCAGCTGCTTCTCTTCCTGTATTGTGTTACCGAGAGAAGAACACCATGGTCATGTACTGCCTCGGGCACACACACACACACACACACGCACGTGCATGTAGTGGATGTATTTCCACTGCAGGAATTTTTTCAGGAACTCATGCTGTGATTCCAGGGGCCTTTTTTTTAGTTCCTACTCCAGGCTGGGTGCTTGTGTGCAAACCAGGAACTACAGGAATGGAGCTTCCTGTAATTTGTGATTTGTTAAACAGGATGATAAATCCTCTATCTGAAAATCTGCACTTAGTGCATTTTATTTACAAAGCATCACAGCATACACATTTTCATAGCGCTTGGTTTGAGGCAAAATCGTTTCACAGAGCTTTGCAGATAATATCATAATTTTTAATAATGATTCATGAAAGAGAAATGAATTTACACAAGTTGTTCTGGGGTGTATATTACTAAGGAAATCTGAGTGTTATGGATCAAACACTCCTCATACGCTCAGACTAAAGATGTTAACTGTATTATATTTTCCCAGCATTATGTGGACATGTGCATGAAATTGCCCCTAATTGAACTTTTTTATCCCCCTTTTTTCTGAGAGATGTGAAAGAAAAAGGGTTGATTTGTGCGTTTGACGTTTTTAGAGTCCGGAGGAGAAAAAAGGCTCGGAGGAGGACAGCGACGCAAATAAATCTGAAATCAGCTTGGTGTATGAGATTGCACTGAAGAGGAACATGCCTGTGAATTTTGAGGTAACACACACACACACACACACAGCACGACATGCTGAAGGACAGTGAATTTTCAGCTTTGAATAAATCTTTCATTTATTTAGTTAACTTAATTATTCAGTATATATGTATTTACTCAAATGTGTATAATAAGAATCTGAGATTTTTGTACACAGAAGGGCTTTTATCCAAATAGTAAAGTTGCACTAGTTTGTGACAAGTGCCTTTTTCTGCAGAAAGCACGACCTCCTCTAAAAGCAGGAAAGGTTCTCTGTTTGTGTTGCCTCTATGTCTGGTTTAGTATTTGTCTTGTTAGTGTTACCAGATTTGTGCTGATCTTAATCCCTCTGTCAGGCCTGGAAAATGTCCGTCTGTTATTCCATCCTTACCAAGAAGTCATTACACAGCAACGTTAAACTTAACAACCAGCCTCACGAGCAACCTTCTGAACACACTGCATGCGTAAATGTTATGTTGTGTTGTAAATGTTATGTTTTCCATGATTGCGCTTTTTCACCCCCTGGAGATCGCTCTGTGCGTGCATGCGGTGTGCACTGTCATGCAGAGCTTAACTTGTGAATGATGTATTGCTTTTTTTCCCGTGTCGTCTCCACTTCATCGTTCAGCCGCGGGATCCTGGGCTGCGCAGGAATTTTGGCCCGTGATCAGGAGTTGGAAAGAATGTGTAGTGCGCACTTTATGAATAAACACTGAAACCGAGTGTAAGTGTAACAATGTGAGCAAGACGCAAAATGTGAAAACAGCATACGTCTGACTCGTAACAGCTGCAGCAAAGCGTCGCCTGTTCACGCAGTACTACCATCTGATCTACACAGACAGCAGAGATGATAATCCACACAGAACACTGAGAACCTTCAACATCATTACTGGCGTTCAGTTCCCACTCCTGCTATCATCACCTGTCGCTCATCGCTGTTCTCACTGAGGAGCATACAAACAGTGCAATACACTGACGGAGACAGACAGACGGTTTAACAAATAAATTAATAGGCAGTGGGGCAGATTGGCTGAGAAATTCGAAGACAGTTCAATAGATAAGGAATTCGATGGAGGAACAAATTGATAGAGAGACTGACTGACAGACAGCTAGATGGACAGACAGACAGATACATATTGTATATATTGATAGACATACTGATTAAGCTGAATAGACAGACAAGTAGATGGACAGGTCAGCAGACAGACAGCTGTTTGAACAGACAGACAGGTGGACAGACATACAGACTGATAGACAGTTGGGCAGACAAGGAGAGGTATACATGTAGACAGACACAGAGACAGATAGACAGTGGATTCAGACTTTCAGACCTGGATATTTCTCTCTCTCTCTCTCTCTCTCTCTCTTTCTGAGTCATGTGCATGAGTGTGTATCTTGGGGGCAGACGCATCAACACGCCATACAAAAGAGTCTTTCTTCGCTCAGTGGGTCTCAGTGTCTCTTGCCGTCCTCACATCCTGCCTTTACACGGATCGTACCACATCGTCTTCCCGGAGAACATGATCCATGTAGGACAGAAAAACTGGTCAGATCAAAGTCCTCGTTGAAATTCCATCACCGCGCCGAAGACGTTACACCGTCTGACGCCGAGGACGATGGCTCGTCTGCTGCCGATGGATTTAAGGAGTGCCAAGATCTCCTCAAAGACATTGTTCCTGCGATTAGACAATCACATGCTGGAGGCAAAAAGCTTCCACCACTGAGTTCCCAACAATAAGTGCAGTGATGGAGTCTGTGTGAGGTCAGGTGACTCTGTGTGAGGTCAGGTGACTCAGGACTTCAGACATGTTCAGGATCCATGTTAATTAGAGTGGCGTATGGTACGACGGGAAATACTCTCAGACATCCATAATTGTAAATATGAATGTAACACATGGATGAGTAGGCAAAGAGAGAGAAAGACAGCTAGATAGCTCGGTAGAGAGACAGACAAATATACAGAAACACAGATGTGCAGACAGCAATTAAGTCTTTTGTTAAGGTAGTCTGCAAAATATTTTTGTTTGAAGCACACACACAGATAAACATGGAGTCACAGATAAACATGATATCATAAACCGTGATAAATATGAAAGTGTAATATCGGTCCGCAGTGAGCACGGCAGCTTCAGAGCCACTGCAGAAATACAGAACTCTTCCGTAACATGGGAGTGTGATGACCAAATCCCTCCACATGAAAGTCGTGTAAATATTGGATCATAAATTCTGTCAAGTGTGTGAGGAACTCTGTGTGTGTGTGTGTGTTTCCCTTCCAACTGCTCAGATAAATATCAAAATTCACTTAGATGGGTTTCATTTTTTCAAAATCTGTTTTATTCAGCTTTAATGAGTGACACAGAATGACAGACACAGATAGACAGACAGAAAGATGCACAGATAGAAAGATGCACAGATAGACAGATGCACAGATAGACAGATATAAAGGTAAAGTGCAAAGATAGATAGAAAGGCACACTGAAACAGACAGGCACATGGACAGACAGATGGATAGACACACGGATGGATGGATAGACAGACATGGATGGACGGAATGGATGGATCAACATGCAGATGGATGGATGGATGGATGGACAGACATGAATGGATGGATGAATGGACACATGGATGGATGAATAGAGACATGGATTGATGAGTAGACAGACAGATAGATGGATAGACACATGGATGGACACACATATGGATGGATAGATGGAGGATGAATAAATAGAGATGCGGATGGATGGCTAGACAGACACATGGATGGATGGATGGATGGTTAGAGAGATGGACATCAGATAGATAGACATACGAGTAACTTGGTTTCTGGGTTCTCAGTTAAAACTGCACACATGCAGTGAGCTTTACGCATTTTGGTTCTTATGCTTGCGTGTGTGTGTGTGAGAGAGAGAGAGAGAGAGAGAGAGAGAGAGAAAATGCCAGAGTGCTTATGTGTATGAGGATAGGATGTGAAAAGGAGTCTCAGGAGGGGGATAACTTTCACTGAACACAGAGAGAGCCAGGTTCTGTGTGTGTGTGTGTGTGTGTGTGTGTGTGTGTGTGTGTGTGTGTGTGTGTGTGGAATCTAATCCCCCTCCTTAACACTGAGCTCACCTGCTTTGCTGCCCAAGCAGAGACACTGGAAATTAATCTGAATGTTGAAACACATGATTTCGTAAGCAGCATGTCCAGCTGCATTCTGGGTAACTCTGATTTTCTGAATGTTTAATGTATACATTACAGCCATGACCTGCTCTGCATCTCACCGACTTCCCCATCCTCCTCCGTCCCCAGGTGCTGAAGGAGAGCGGCCCGCCCCACATGAAGAGCTTCCTGACCCGTGTGACGGTGGGCGAGTTCTCCGCTGAGGGTGAGGGCAACAGCAAGAAGCTGTCGAAGAAGCGTGCAGCTTTCTCCATCCTGCAGGAGCTGAAGAAGCTGCCCTTCATCCCTGTAGTGGAGAAGCCCAAAGTGCACTATAAGAAACGGCCCAAGACCATACTGAAGGTAGGCTGCCTAGTAAGGGTACTGCAGACGTGCACCCAAAATGTATCGCTATAGTATATGTAGTATAGTACAATACTCTATCACTGTTGTGGTAAGCTAGACACAGACAGATGCCTAATACCTCATAACATCATGTCTAATATTATAGACAAGTAGACAGACACGGAGCGGCACATCACCTATTATGAGTGTTGTACATCGACAGACAGACAGTAAGACAGACTGACCAGCATACTGACAGACAGACAGATACATAACCTAATATATGTAATATAAATGGTATATAGAATGACAGATAGACAGAAAGATGCACTGAGAGTCATACTAAGCGATTAACGCCCGATCAGGCAGACAGACAGGCAGACAGTCCGATCGACCTCCACTACAACAGACAGATGAAGCCATCTCTACTGAATGTTAGATAGATTGATGGTTTGACAGGAAGAAAGAGGCCACACTGACAGACAGACAGACAGACAAACAGACTGATACACTGACAAACAGATAGACACACTTACATATACACTGACTGAGAGATCAGCAGATCGGCTGGTAGACAGACTGACTGACTGACAGACAGGCAGACACACTGACTTTCAGGCAGACAGATAGATTAACTGGCAGACAAACTGACAGGCAGACACAGTGACAGAAAAACACATTCACAGTGAGACAGACACACTGGTAGCCAGACAGATCAACTGGTAGACAAACTGACAGGTAGTCATAGATGACACGGTAGATAGATTGACAGAAAGACAAACAGACACACTGACAGACAGACGAACACACAGACCGACCGACGCATGGACAGACAGACAGACACACTAACTGATAGACAGACTGACAGGCGGATCAACTGGTGTACAGACTCACTGACACACTGACGGACAAATCAAAAGGTAGACAGACTGACACACTGACAGACAACAAGACAGACAGACAATGACTGCCAGACTGATGGACGGATAGACATACAGACAGACTGACTGACAGGCTGAAATGAACTCACTTCCCACTACCAGCCAATCAGGACTTGACACTTGGGTAGTTTTAATGGTGTTAGTATTATCCATGTCGGTATGAGCTGTAATGCTGATGGTGAGGAAACGTTCGTTCTCAGCTGTGTGTGTGTGTGTGTGTGTGCTCTCCTCACAGGCGGGGCCGGAGTATGGTCAGGGCATGAACCCCATCAGCCGACTCGCACAGATCCAGCAGGCTAAACGAGAGAAAGAGCCCGAGTACACACTGCTGTCTGAGAGAGGCCTGCCACGCCGCCGAGAGTTCATCATGCAGGTACAACTCTCTCACTCTCACCACAGAGCCATAGTCCAATTTTCCACTGTTTTTGGCTTTTATTCAGTTTTGTTTAAAACAGTTAAAAACATTTATTTAAAGCAACATTCCACTGAGAAATGATAAATGAAATATTCCTCTGTTTTTAACTGCGGTATCGTTCATGCACTGTTTTGATTTTGGCAGCGATATGTCCTGTTTATGTTTCTGGTTGCGTTTCATTCCCTCTGTAGGCCCTTCACTTTGTTTTATTAGACGTCTGGGTTTATTTGATTTACTTTTGCTTATTTCGCTACAGGGTGGTGTTCTATTGTTTCTGGGTTAAAAAAACTCTACCTGTATAACGAAACCACTCCACAGAGTCTATGGAACAGACTGTGCCTGAGAAGAAAATTTGGATGTGCAAATATAACTCAAGATATTCAGGATGGCAAGATGGCATATATTAATGTCTAGTCTGTTAATGCCGGGAATCATTTTCAGTTTAAAGTCTCACATTGAGTGCAATATACTTAACGTAGTGTAAATTATTTCCAGATGTCTTACACTCATACTCTTAAAAAACAGAAAGTCTATGCTCTATGGTTTTTATTTGATCACAGCAAGGGAGCGGCAATCAAGGGGAAATGTGAGGAAATTGAAGGAAATAAAAATAAAAAAAAGGTCACATGCCCTAGAGGATTATATTATATTTATATTTATATTTCAGTTCCTGTGCTGTATAAAATCCAGGATGTGTGACAAGAGGGATTTCCAGGAGTCAACAGTTTTTACTGCTTTGTTGAGACATGGATGGTTGAGCGGAATTTATACAACTTTCTCAGAGCCACAACTAATCATCGTATTTGGAATATCAGATATCACAAAATATATACAGAAAACCAAAAATCTTAAATGGTTCTATGATACCAGACGTGTTATAGTAAACATCTAGCAATGTTGAATAAAAAAAAAAAAGAAATGTGATAAAGCACAGCGTAAACATATCCTCAATAAAGACTATTTAATATTTCTAGTTATGACATTAGCATAAAACAAAATATATGATAATTAAGTCAGCTTCTAGACATTTATTAAATTGTTTTATTCTACTGGCAGATTATTATTTTTTTCTTTCTAGCAAATAAATACTTGAAATAAGAACAAATTCAATCTTGAACACCAGATGCTAAATAATCTTATTTTTATTTTATCTTATAATTTTGTGATCTCACAATGTAAAAATATATGATGTCTATCTCTATATTCAGGATTCTCTATATAAATACACTCACCATCCACTTTACTGTACTCCTGCACACTCATGCAGTTATCTAATCAGCCAATCATGTGGCAGCCACGCAGTGCAAGGAATCATGCAGATACAGGTCAAGAGCTGCAGGAAATGTTCACATCAGTCAAACATCAGAATGAAGAAAAAGTGTGATCTCTGTGACTTTAACCATGGCGTGGATGTTAGCACCAGAATGGCTGGTTTGAGTATTTCATAAACTGCAGTTCTGCTGGGAATCTCTCTGGAGATTTACACAGAATGATGCGAAAAAAAAACAAAAAAAACATCGCGTGAGCGACAGTTCTGTGGGTGGAAGCACCTTGTTGGTGAGAGAGGTCAGGGGAAAATGACCAGATTGGTTCAAGCTGCCAGGAAGGATATAGTAACTCATATAATCACTCTTTACAACCGTGGTGAGCAGAAAAGCATCTCAGCATGCACAAAACATCAACCCTTGAGGTGGATGGGCTGCAACAGCAGAAGATCACAGCAGATTCACACCAAGATCACAGCCAAGAACAGGAATCTGAGGCCATCATGGGCACAGGCTCACCCAAGCTGGGCAGTTGAAGGAGTGGAAAAAGACCAAGCAATTATTTTTTTTTAAGAGTGAAGAGTGCTTATTTGAGTTACTATAGACTTTCTGACAGCTCAAACCAGTCTGGTCCTTCTCCTCTAAACTCTCTCATCAACAGCCTGCAAACCCTCAACTCACAGGATGTTTTTTGTTTTTTCGCACCATTCTGTGTAAACTCTAGAGACTATTGTGTGTGAAAATCCCAGGAACCGGAGCCAGCCCATCTGGTACCAATAACCATACCACGATCAAGGTCACAGAGATCACACTTTTTCTTCATTCTGGTATTTGATGTGAACATTAACTGAAGCTCTTCACTGTATCTGCATGATTTTGTGCATTTTGCTGCTGCCACATGATTGGCTGATTAGACAACTGCATGAATGTGCAGGTGTTCCTAATAAAGTGGATGGTGAGATTATGTATAAATAATAAATATGATCATAAAATAATATCTATATTTATATAAATTTTTAATAAACCTAATTTTTTTTCAATTTATTTTTCATAAAGGGCTAAACATTGTTTATGGATGATTAGAATTCACTATATTAATGTTTATTTCTCTATAGTTTGTAACAAACAGCTTGATCAAAGCATGACCTTCATTAAGTGAGTACAATTACGATTAAAAGGCAGACTGATTCTTTTCTTGTTTGTTTATTAAAATGGTTTCTTACATTTCTATATCTTTAGTAAATATATTAACGTTTTCTGAGGTAGCAAAAGTAACCCGCTTTTGGTCAAAACCTAATTTTTTTGTTCCTTTTTTTGCCTGTTCAATAGAATTCAGCCGCAGTCACATCCGACAGGTTTTCCCAGACCTCAACGCATATTTACAATATTTACACAAAGATGAAATCTCTCCAAAAGCACTAGAGGAGATATGCAAGCGCAGAGTTCGTGGAAACAGGCCAAGTGCAGGAAAACCGATTCAGTAACAAAATTCATAGTGCTTTAGGAGTTTCTGAGTTCATTTCTTCATAAAATACAATATACAAAATACAACATAAGGATGCAGAGTGTGTTTTTTGCTTTGACAAAACGGTGATCATGATTCGTCCTTGTATCTGGTTGGACGCTTTAGGCTCTTTATTTAATAATTTTCGGAAGTGTGTGTGTATGTGTGTATGAGAACAGGTGAAGGTGGGTGATGAAGTGACCTCAGGAACAGGGTCAAATAAAAAAGTCGCTAAACGTGCAGCTGCAGAGGCGATGCTGCTCCATCTGGGATACAAAGCCTCCACGCCTATTCAGAACACACAGGAGAAGGTCAGTACACACACACACACACATACACACACACAAAGAACATTTCCATCCAGATGTTAATGGCTGTGAGTTTCCGTCAACTCCTGTTCCATTCTGAAGATCAGCAACAAGATGACATAACCCCACACACACACACACACACACACACACACACACACACACACACACACACACACACACACAGATTAGTGGAAGGACTGGAACACACACTCTCTACTGTATTTCACAGGATACATTCCAAACAAGAACACTAGCAAACTCAATAGTATGTAAAAATACTGCCACCACAGGCCTATTTATCAGATTTTGATGTATACTTTAGTACAGATTTTGGTGCAGTTTGGGACGCAGCCGCAGTCAGTGGTTAGCTTTGTTATGGCAGCTAAACACCTAGCTTGTGTGTCAATGAGTCAATTTATAAATGAGTGTGTACTTCAGAGAGTGCACTATTTTGGCTCACTATTTAGTATGGCAGTGTGCAGTTTGGGCGATAGCCCATGGAGAGACTAAAACACACACTCGCTATGACATCACATTTTCACTCGAGCTGCAGGAGTCTAGAATCTGGCCTACAGTCGCAATTAAGGAGTCTAGAACCTCGACACTGAAGAGTCTAGGAGTCTCGAACCCTCACAGTGAGGAGTGTAGAACTTAGTCTAGAATCATAGTTAAGTCTCGAACCTTCTCACTCTGGAGTCTAGATCTTTTTCACCAAGAAGTTTAGAATTCTAGGAGTTTAGATTCTAGAGCTGTTGTCCCTTACCTTCAGTCCAGTTGGCCCTACAAAGTGTGTGTGTGTGTGTGTGTGTGCGCGCGCATGTGTGTGTTATAGTCGACTGTGTAGGATTTAGCAGTGATGTCTCAGTTCCCTTCCTCCCTTCCTAGTGAAGATTAACCTGTGTGAAATGCTTGAAAAATGCTTTTCCCGTCTCACTCACTCTTCTTCTTTGTGTGTGTGTGTGTGTGTGTGTTGGTCATCCCCTCGCTCATCAGCCACACATGGACAACAAAAGCTGGAATGGACAAAGAGCCACTTTCCCCGAAGCCAGCACTAACAGTAAGTGTTTTTCTGTGTGTGTGTGTGTGTGTGTAAGTGATGCTGCGTGTTCAATCTATCTGACTGGAGGGCATGGCCTGCAGACTATCTCTATTCACACACGCTCAGGGGGCAGCTCTTGTTTTCCTGTCACTCAGGATTACACACACACACACACACACACACACACACACACACTCTGACACAGACTAAGGCTGTCAGAAGGGATTTCACCATTACCAACACGTAAAACTTTAATGATCAGGTTTCAAAGAAACCCTTTAAGTGGCAGAGGTAGTGCACTATTTTGCCTTTTTTGCCACACTATTTAGTGCACTAGTGTGCCCTTTAGGACAGGGCCCATTTGCTATGAGATAGAGGTCTTATCTGTACACTTGTTCTTCAATCGAATGTCCGTTCTTTTTTTTTTTTTAAACACTTTAATCTTCACCGTTGTCTAGTGAACAGAATTATGGGATGGCATTCTCTGAGGCTCCGTCACATTTGTCTAAAACAAGGACCCTTATAAGACAGCTGTTCGTAGGCAACCTTTCAGATGTGATAGACTTTATCTCAGGAGTGCATATGATAACGATGCTGGATATTTGGTGTGGTATCAGCCACCTAGTGCAGAATTATTGACACCCTTTAACAGAATAGGTGAAAATGATTACGCATAATGATTCAGAATCTCTGCTCAAAAAACCACAACGTATAAGAATTAAAAAAATAAATAAATAAAGCAAACAAATCGCTTATTGTTATAAAGCAGGTGCCAATATTTCTGACTGTAATTGTATGCTAAATTAACATACAAGTTAAACAAACAGTTTTTAGGATGGAGAATTTGTCTCCATTATATGACCCAAAAAAAAAGGGGAGGAAAAAAAAAATATGGCTGTGTCCCAAACTGCATGCTATTTTAACATGGCCCTTAGTATGGCAGTATGTGGTTTGGGACGGAGCCCTTGTCTCTGTTCGTGGGCCCTCGTTGGGTAGAAGTGCATTTTTGTGCTGGAGAGGAGATGTTTTTCTGGCTCGCTCTTATCTCAGTGCTGCTGTAGGACACTATCAGTGTGCACTCGCTCTGTAAACTTTCCCTTCCACAGAGCTTTCACTGTCACAGTAATGACTGTAATTTACAGTTCTTTAGGTCTGATATGATCCAGAGCAGACGTGTGTGTGTGTGTGTGTGTTTCTTTTCCACTAGTTAACCCTCAGAATGTGATTTGCGTGCATTCTGTCTTCTCGGGTTTATAACTCCGGGAGCGTTTAATGCTCAGATATGAGACACACATCGTTAAAGTCAGGAGGACTTAAAATGTCCAAACAGTGCGGTGTGATAAACTATCCGAGACTAATCCGGTTTATAAAAGACATCAGTGTTCGGCATTGCCTTTCTACACAGTCCTTACACTTCATACAGTATCTCTGTTTACATTCGCAGAGAGAAAAGGAGCGAGAGAACAGGTTCTGCACCAATCATGCACTAGATTTATGTCTTTGATCATCTCGTACCTGGATATTTGTGTCTTGAGTCAAACCTTTTGCCGCAGGAATGCATCGAAACCTTTGTTTTCAGACTGAGTATGAGTATGAGTACACGTTTTGGTTCTGATACTGATACTCAAATGAGTAAGCTACAGTATTAATCAATCAGCGGTGTTACAGAACATTTTATTTTACTTTGTTTATTTTTCCGTGGTTTACATAGCGGCCATGAAAAGCGTACACGTGCGCGTTCGTGCTCTTAGGCTACTAGGCTCATTCTGTATAGTTTCTTCCCCCAAAGCCATCAGACTCCTCAATACCAAGAGACTGGACTGACACCAACCCACACACACACACACACACATGCACACACACTCATCCTCAACAGAACACCATTCCACTTCCTTTGCAATTTTTGCACATTTCTATCTTAAATTGCTGCTATCTAGTATGTTGTGTTTACATTCACAGCATTTATTACTATTATTATTATTATTATTATTATTATATAGTAATTTCTTATTGCACTTTATTCCACACTAGAACTGTGTACTGGTCGGCATTGCACTGTTCTTTACTATGTAATTATTATACTGTCTTACGTTTGCACACGTTTGCACACGTGCGTTTTCTGTAGTCCTGTGTGGGTCTGTGTAGTCGTATTTAGTTCTGTGTAGTCTCCTGTAATTCTGTGGTGTTTTACGTAGCACCGTGTTTCATGTCGCTGTGTACTGTACTAGCTGTATATGGTTGAAATGACGATAAAGCCACTTGACTTGAAAAATACTGTCTGTGAGTTGAAAAGTGCTTCTGCAAAGCTCTAAATAAAGTACAGTTTTGTTTTCAGAAGAGCTGGCTGTTATTTCCACTCACCTGGCTTTGATCGTTTACGTTTTTTTCCTCACCAACCAGCGCTTGCTGCAGTGTTGGTTGCTGCTAGCAATGAACTCCTCATGCTTGAGATTCATGTTGAAAACGTTTCATCAGGTTGCTGATATTGCAGGAAGATGGTCCTGTTTTGATATTTTCACACAGCACCTTTTGTAGTCTGGTTTGTTTTATTATTGTTTCATTAATCATAAAATATGTCAAGTCATTTTGTGTTGTCTGTTCATTAGCACAACAACATACATACATCATCATATATCACACGGTATATCGTGTTGGTATTGGAGCATTTTTTTTTTTTTACCAATCTGAGTAAATGAGCACGGTATCTATGATCCCTATTTTGCACTAAATGGAAATGGAGTGATGCCTCATGTCGTTAATCATGGCCACCTTCACAGGATTATCCCCCAATTTTATACCCTGAAAAGTAAATTTTTCGCTCCTTATTTGGGTTGGTGCATGTGCTATTTTGAACCACACCAGACGCTGATGGCTCCTCCCCTTTTGCTACATAGAACAGCCTCTGAGCACCAAATGCAAAAAGTGTCCGATTTTCTACTTCATTAAAAGTCTACTACATCTGAAGGAGTTCACTAGTGTGAATATACTACTGAAAATGTGCTACTACTGTAAGTACACACTTTATATGTTTGGAGACACTTTCACTGTAGGGAGCCACATTTCCCAAACTGCTGCCTGTTTTCTATATAAGTGAGGTTTGAAATGAAAAGCTTTTCCACTCTATTTAGCGCACAATCTTTACAGTAGATAGTTATCTGCGCTGACGCTTCCTACGTCTTATATAAGGACAGTAAATAAGGAAGGAATGAAGATCATTTACACAACATGTAGTGTACAACATATCTAACAGGAGATTCCTTAGGGCATAAAATAATGTATTTTACATCATAAGTAGTGCAGAACTATCAAATAAAGTAAGTGAAGAAAAAAAAATCTGTTGCTTAGGTTTTATTTTAGACTCTGTGTAAAGACAATGGGGGTAGAAAAGTGGGCAATTTATCGACTTTATTGAATCTTTAAGTGCTGTTTTAATGTCACTGATGAGGTCATCCTGGCTCACACTTCACTTTTAATATTGTTGTTGAGTGCATGTTATTGTGTTATGTTTCATAAGAGAGACTAAATTCATCACTGGTTATTACTTTAAAAAAGCACAAGTGGGACTCCAAGCTCATATTTTTATATTTAATGAGTTACAGATATGCATCACTGGCAAACCACAGCATCTACCCCCGCGATTTAATAGCATCTTTAACGCACCCCTTCCCACAGCGGCACAGTAACTAGTGCAGATTTTAGCAAGTCGCGTCCAACATTTGGGAAACCTTCACATGATCTGGACACGCCTGCATATTGAGAAATGCCAATTTCTGGTCTGCCGAGGCCAGCTGTCTTGCACCACTTTAACTTGACACCCAGTTTAAAAAAAAACAACAACCTTGCACTTTTAAAAATACGAAAGCAGCGCAAATATTTTTCCTGCTCAGCACATGTTGGCGGCACTGAGATTAATTCCATTCATTTGTTTTTATTTCTGTAGCACTTTAAACAATACAGATTTTCACCCCGAAGCTTTACAAATATCCCAGAAGTAGCTTTCGATCTCAAATTAGCAAGCGAAATGCAAAAGTGGCAAGGAAAAACTCCCTGAGACAACATGAGGTTGAAACCTTGAGAGGAGCCAGACTCATACAGGAACCCATGCTCTTCTGGATGAACGAATAGTTGGATTATAAATTCTTCTTCTTCTATACTGTAAAGGCAAACGGTACTAAGTTTGTTGAAAGGATGTTCAGTGTGTGTGTATATTGTGAATAAGATTTCTGGGATGAGATGAGTCTTTATGATTGCAGCAGCAGTTCTTATGTACAAATCTGTAGCATTCAAGTGAAATTCACTGAACCAAGGAAGAGGCGTGAGCATAAACTGTTTTTAAGTGCAAATGATTGACAGATATGCTCAGTGGGGTTTTATATTAGCCAGTGCACCATGAAAATAAGACAAAACTACCAAAATAATTTCATGGACTACATCCATGTACAGTACGTATTGATTTCAATGCCTTTTCTCTTTCCTCGTCCTGCAGCGCAGAAAGGAATCCTCCACCTCTCTCCGGATGTGTACCAGGAGATGGAGGCCAGCAGGAATAAAGGTGGCACTACCCCCTCGGTCACCCCTATGACTCCCGTGACCTCTGTGACCTATATGAATCCTAAAGAAGTGAGCCAGGCACCGTTTTACAACAACAGCGCCTCAAAGACAGCCGCCATCGCGCGGGAGCTGCTGAGCAAAACGCCAAAAACACCCACGATCCCTTGCAGCTCCGTTCAGCCATCGCAGCAGCTCGAGTACCTCGCTCACATTCAGGGCTTCCAGGTATGGAGAACTAGCCACACAGGTGGCGTACTGTACCACAGTACCATAGTGTGCAAGGACAGTTTGGGAAATAGCCGATGACATATGCAGTCAGTCTTGTCAGTGTGTACACTGTTTAGTGTTTATGGTTTGAGACATAACCAGTCACAGAGGTACAGTCACATAGGTGGCATACTATTTCAACATACTGTTTAGTATGTTGTTTGTAAGATTTGGAGTACTGTTTAGAGATGCTGTGTAGTGTGCTATTATATGGGACTTAACCAATCATGTAGATGTCACCATTCTGGTACACAACTGTGTGGTTTGGGATGTAGCCAATCACACATCTGGCACACCATGTAGTATATAACACTACTTAATATTATAGTATTATCGTCTTAGTGGTTAGCTATGTTGCCTCGCTCCTCCGGGGTTGGGGGTTCGATTTCTGCCTCCGCCCTGTGTGCACGGAGTTTGCATGTTCTCCCCGTGCTTCGGGGGTTTCCTCCGGGTACTCCGGTTTCCTCCCCCAGTTCAAAGACATGCGCTGTAGGCTGATTGGCGTTTCCAAATTGTCTGTAGTGTGTGTGATTGTTCCCTGCGTTGGGCTGGCACCCTGGGATAGTCTCCCCGTGACTGTGTATAGGATAAACGGTACAGAGGAGGGATGGGAGTATTATAGTGTATGGATTGGGACACAGTGGCTCACATAGGTTTGGATCATAGCCGCTCACTCATAGTTTCGACCAGTTTTGCGTGCAGTTTGGGACGTAGACGGTCGCCTAAAGTGCTTAGTATGGGATTCCTCAGAGGTCTTTCTTCTTCAGTGAGAAATAAAGAATCATGTAGTCAGTTTGAGCTTTGACGTCATGTCACCCGCTGATGTCACATTGGGCTTCACGGCCGCCCAATCATTAGCTCTGCTTTAAACACACACACACACACACACACACACACACCTCCCTTCTCTCCATCAGTCACTGCTTTACCTTTCTCTTTTTCTTTCCTCAAAGTTTTGTCTTCTTTTCTTTCTGCTTATTTTACATATCTTTTTTTCTTCTTGTTTTTCCTTCTCTCCTTCTTACCGTCTGCCTTTTTCAAATGCAAATCTAGTTGTCTCTGGTGTTTATTAACATCATAGTAAGCTGTGACATGCAGATTATTTCTATAAATAATGGAAAAAAAAATGAAATCTATCTTTCACTTCCTGACAAAAGATAACCACCTGTACTGACCTCATCACTGTTTGTGTGTGTGTGTGTGATTGCGGTTTGGGTCTTTCCCTTTGGCTACATGCTATTTAAAGGATATCTGTTTGATGACTAGAAACACTTGCGTGTGCGTGCGTATGCGTGTGCGTGTGTGTGTCACCCTTAGCGAACCAAGTTTGTTTAACTCCAGGTGTTTTTAATAACGCCCAGTAAAAACACTTGATCTAAACTTGCTCGATGTGCCTTTGTGGAAGTGTTTTGTTTTTTAAATTGGGCCTGAAACTTGAGACATAAACGCTGTGAGAGCAGCAGGTTTGAGTTAAAGCTAGTGGCAATCTGAATGAGTCACGTTAACTGATTCACTCAGCCGAATCAGTTTCACTGTGTTTGATTCACTGTGTAGCGGTGCACAGAAACACCGTACACTACAACCCACGTCTATAGAAGATATAATGGTTGATAATAAATGGTAATGATAACAGTTAATTAGTCTTAATTAATTAGTTCATTTGCCCTTAAGAGGCCCTTAAGAAATGGTTCACTGCTAAATGATTCATCACTAGTTCAGCAGAGTTCATCACGCTGCTCAGGAAGAAGGCCCGTGTTGAGTATTATGTGGTTTTTTAAAAATGATTTATTATTATATTTATTTGTTTTCAGGTTTATTTATTTGTTTGTTTGTTTGTTTAGATCAGGCTCAAGCTACACTACAAAAAAATGACATCTCATCAAGTGGAAATACCTTGAATATAATCAAATTTATCTAGTATTTCCTATTATAAGAGTACAATAAACCAAATATAAGATTATTAAGCCTATTTCAAGGCATTTGTACTCATTTAAAGCCTGAAATAGTCTTGTTCTATTGGATCATTTTACTCATTTTAAGCATTTATTTCTAAAAAGAAGCAAAATTATCTGCCAGTAGAATAAGAAAACTACAAGCTGGAAATGAGTAATAACATCCAGGAATAGGTTTAATGAGCTTTTATTTGGTTTACTGTAATCTTATAATAAGTGATGGTGATGATAAGAGAAGCACTCTGTATCGTAAAACTCATGGTGTGGTTTTCCTCAGTACAAACTCAGCTCAAGGGCAAAACTTGTGAAATTTCTTGCTTGAGGGTGGGGAGGGTCATCAGCGGAGGACTTCCTACTCGTATTTCAAAGCAAAATTATACAGGACATAAATTGATCTGTTTTTCTGTACTAAATGTCCTTATTTATGTGCGAAATAAAACCCGATGGTGCATGTTGTTATAGGAAAATACTCCATGCCACAGTGGTGTGATACGCTGTCACCTCGAAGTGGATTATTTTCCTATAACAGCATGTCCTAACGTATTTTAGTCCTCTTATACCACAGCAATTTACTAATGATTACAGTTTTTTTTTATTTGTTAATGAATCACGCATCATGCTTTTTAACAATTTAAAGTTACATTTAATGTTATTTCCACTCATTGCCTCACCTCTCTCTTATTTAAAACAAACAAACAAAAAAAAAAACCCCAAAAGACAAAAAAGGCAGCTTGTCATTTTATGAAGAAAGTGGAAAGTGCAGAGTCTCTGTCCTGAATACCTTCACGGTGGATAACGTACAACTGCATCAAAGCGCTGACACTGTAGTCTCCTTCAATAGGTTTTAAATAAACATCACTTTAAAGGAAACTTCAGCATTATACGTTTTTCTTTGTTAAATATCAACACGTTTATTGATCTGTTTGGTATTACATTTTGCTTATGTAGTATCTTCTTTAGACGACTGAGCCGGTTGAATATTCGGCTAACATTAGCTAGGTGTTACACTCTTACAGGACTTCCACATAATTTGACTGGATGAAATGTAACGTAAACGTGAATGGAGACGTTTTCCTTAACGTTAAAGTGGACGTTATGGTCTTAGTATGGAAACGTGCTGGGTGTGAAACGTGCACGAAATGACAAACTCCATCACAAACGAGCACAGATAACTCGTTTCACGTGTAATTAGCAACATTCAAGCAAATGAATAAATGAATTTAGATATCATAAATTAAATATCAGCACAGGAAGTACAGTGAATTGACCGAAAAAATTATTCACATCACATTTTTTTTTTTTTTTCATTGTTTTGGGATTTCTGCCTCTCTCTGTCCTTCTCTCTCTCCTCCCTCTGTGTTTCTGTGTGTGTGTGTGTGTGTGTGTGTGTGTACAGTATGTGTCTATTCATGTGTGCTGTTATTTCCCCCTTGGCTCTGCCTGTATCTGGTGGAAATAGGGCAGAAATAATGGAGTGAGTGTTGTAATTTATAACACATGCTTCCTCTCTTTCTCCCTTTCTCCATTCTCTAAGTTCATTATTTCCAGCAAACTTTACTTTCATGAACCAAACCATGTGTTCATTCAGTTTCCAGTCAGTATATGTAGCCAGTGATGAAGCCTCATTAGGGCTGAGGCGGTATAGATTACACTGATGAGGTGGTGTATCGCGATAATAGAATCTAAAAAAAAAAAAAAAGGGGGAAAAAATGTAGGTATGAAAAAACAATAGAATTTAATTCTGTATATCACAAAATAAATTCACATCTGTCATCTATCAGATCGTATTGAAAACATATCCGAACTGTACTTCCTTAAAATGTTTAGGATTTAATTGCATTAGAGTTATGCCTTTGGCCACTTGCTATTTAAAAGAAGTGTGGCTGATGACTGGAAACACCTGTGTGTGTGTGTGTGTGTGTGTGTGTATCACACACAGAGAGCCGTGTTTGTTTAACACCAGGTGCTTTTAATAAGACCCGGTAAAATCTTTTACATGTGCTCGGTGCAACTTTTCGTTTTCGTGGAAGCATTTCATTTGTAAATAGAACCCGAAATACTGCGAGCGCGGCAGCTTTGAGTTAGAGCTTAAAGAGTCTTAAAGAGTCACTTTACTGATTCAGTTCATTCAAACGAATCACTTTATCATTTCGAGATGTGCTCAGAAACCTTGTAGACTGCAACCCACATCTCATATAAGAAGTTGATATTACGGATCAGAAGGAACCTTTGTTTTAGGTGGTGATAATAGCTGAGTCACTTAATTCCCTGATTCATACTGAGTCACTCAATTCACACTTTAGATGAATCAGTTTGACTTTGTTTGATTTGCAGAAATACTGTGGCACATACAACAACCCATATCTACAAGAATCTGGTATTAGAACTTTCTAGATATAAAAAAAAAATATATGTTAACACATGTATCTGGCAATAGAACAAGACAATTTTGAGCATGAAATTAGTAAAAATGTCTAAATCTAGGATTAAAAGAATAATAAATTTGCCAATATTTAAGACATTTTGACTTGCTGAGATGTTTCAGGCACTACACGCGAAAAGGGTCATTTTTAAAAAATAATATCACTATCAGTCTTCACCAGTTGATTGCTCATATTCTTACTAGTGTTTTATGTATCTGAACTTTTCCAGAAATTTACATTTATTTATGCGAATGAGGCTGTGTCTAGTTAATTATGCATAGATTCGCATACTTAATAAAACCCAAAAAAAAAACAGTCTCTGGATGATGTTAGGATTAAAATGTTCATTTCACTACAAAGACACTCTTATGAGAAAAAAGCAATTTTTTTTTTTTTTTTGGAAAACACCATGGGTCATTTGTCTGCATATAATCAGAAGTAAATCCAGCAATTATCAACACTTTGGGAAATTTCTTCTAATAATATCTTTCTTATTAGTGATAGGAGTGAGCATGGAACATTTCATGAATGCTGGTCAGCTAGAAAGTGAGATTTTTGTTCTGAATATATAAACATACAGTGTGGTTCAATGTAAACACACGACCACGCTTTATGTACACTGGGTGTAAACCACTCTAGTTAGTGTGGTTTATAAGGCTTATAATGAAATTTGACGTGTCTATCATAGTGACACATGACTTTTCAGGGATATATGACAATGTGATTGTGCCAAGTGGGCGGGGCTTAAGCCTTCTGCAAAGTTGCTAGGTTTCAGATAATGGGATGAAAATGAATATATAAGAAATCATGAAATTTACTTGTGAAATGAAATTTTCTGTTGAGTTTTGATCATTTTATTACTATCTTTTAAGAGAAGACATGTTATAGATGCAGTTTACCAAAAAAAAAAAAAAAGATAGTTTTTTTTCTACCTGTACTCTCTTACCATAAGCGATTCAACTACTAAAGAACGCCAATGTTAATGAATAGGTAGGTTTATGCTTATGAATATTAATGGTTGGTGGGCGGAGTTGGTGATTTGTGAGAGCGAAAGAAAGGCGTCCTGTGGCAATTTAGTAAATACACATAGGTGGGATTTTCATAGTGAAACTCATGTGAAAGTCTGGGACGAATTTTAATTTTAAATTGGTGTAGCAGCTTTAATATTCATACACTGGACTTGATATTTTGATCTAGACAAGCTTTATCTCACTTTCCCTCCATAATACCAACAAGGGTGGGTTGATGTGTGTGTTGGTGTGTGTGTGTGTGTGTAAATGAAGTGTATCTCTGTGGGAACGCAGTGTGCAGAGCATCAGGTGGACATCATAAAGGGCCTTTTGTAGTGTCTGTGTGTAGAGCAGAGCAGCAGGTGAAGCTCTCGACTCGGACTTTGCTTTGCTGCTAAAGCAATTATACGGTGTAGATCCCGACAGGGCAGATATCACACAAGAAACACAAGACACACATTACATATGCATATATCCAAGCTAATACACATTAGTGTTCACGGATGTCAATCTCACTGTAATTTGTTTCTGATTAAACAAGGTGGACTATTGAATGCCATCACTATATATAGCAACAACAACAACAAAAAACAACATTCTGTGACGAAACAACGTTCGTGTTACACGTTTTTAAATGCGGGGTGGGATGGACATCCAACAGGATGATGTCAGACGTCAGTGCTTCGGGTTTAATGAATACATTGGAGCATCTATTATTGAGACTGGCATTGTGTCATACCTGTTCAAACACAAGCGAACCGATCGAACACTAGCTCAGTAAGCTACTCAGTACGATGCGAGACAACAGTGTGTCGTCGTTATGGTAACAGTGACGCTAAACACTACTCCTAGCCTGTAAACACAGACAACAAAACCTTTAAGTTACCGTATGCATATGAAATGGATCATTTGGAGTCTGGGATTGGATTGACAGGTCTTTACAGTTTCTAACAGTATACTAAACCCGGGCACATGGCATTATATTTCCACAGCATTTGCCATGTTCAATACAGTCATGTCAATAAATGGATAGTCACACAGATATAATAAACATAAAGATAGCACAGACCTTTGCTCTTTGATAAAGTAGCCCAAGACTAAGTATTCAGCATAATAAATGACCTCACTTTTTACCTCTGCGTACAGAAAACTAACTGAATATAGAGCTTGGTTTGTGATTTTGTAACAGGACTGCCTCTTCAGATCAGCGTTATCTGTGTGACCTCAGGTGCAAAAATCAGGCCGCCATTTTAGGTGGAAAATACTGGAGCTCATAGACAGCAGTCTTATTTGATTATCAATGGACACAGCTCTAACATAAAAAAAGATAATTAGCATTAGTAAGATTATTCATTGTTAAATAAAAAGTTGCGTACACAAGGACTTTTTGGCTTCCGTCAGAAAGCGGAGTGATATGTGCTGCTGGTTTGTTGTAGGCATGAATGCAGGAAATGTCCAAGTTTGCCATAATCTAATACTGACAATGTATTGAGATGAAGCTTGCCGTGAGTTGCCCTTAAAGATTTTAATGCTGGGACATATAGCTCTCAGTGTGAACTGACAACAGAGAGTAGCCTCAGCTTCTTCCTTAAAACCGACATGCTTGCCTAGACGTCTTCAGTTGGCTGAAGAACATACAGTACTGTGCAGAAGTCTTAGACACATGCAAAGAAATGCTGAAGAGCAAAGATGCCTTCAAAAGTAATGAAACTAAATGTTTCTACGTTAAAAAAATACTAGAAAGAGCAGTAAACAGTAATAAATGAAACAAAGTCAATATTTGGTGTGACGATCCTTCGCTTTAAAAAAAATAGTAG
>CM075024.1:14298555-14322121 GCA_037576675.1 Pangasius sanitwongsei
AATTTTGTGCTGGAAAACTAATGTTTGGAATCTAAAATGTTTTTGTACTGAATCAATAATGTAGAAGTCATCAAATACAAATCTATAACAAAGTTTGTACTTAGGGTGCCTAGGACTTTTGCACAGTACTCTATATGTTAGCGTACGTTACATCGAAAGTTCAGCACTGGTGTCGTGTTTCTGGTGGATACCAAAAAGTGCAGCTAAAAACGCAAATCTTCTGATAGAATGCTTGTTTTTGCCACTCGAACAGCTGAAAGACTGACAAACTGACCGCCAGCTTGACAGCGAGCATACAGTGAGATAGTTAAGATTGTTGGAATGTGTTATATGTATGGATTTGCTGATTTTATTTGATTTGATTTAGAAGCAGTTTTGAATTTGCTTTGCAATGTCGAGTTTTTAGTGTGCAGGTGTTTAATGATGAGGAATGATGTACATTTCGCTTTACAAAAAGTGATAAATGCTCTAATCAGTGATTAAAAAATGCCAAATTCCAAAGATGCGTATGTGCACATGTATTTATTTATTAATTCTTTCCTATTATTTGGTGGACTCAGTTTAATGGGACAGCCAATCTGTGTGCACCTGCTTCCTCTGTAACCGTATCGCGGTGTGCTAATGGCCGAGCACTGACTGATGATTGGCTGCTCAGCGTAGCGAGTCTGCGCCTCAATGTGCTCATTGTGTGAGTTTAATCTCAGCGTTAGCAGCACAGCGTTGGAGCTCAGTGATCAGAAATACCACCTGTTCGCACACACTCATTACTGACTCACTCGCAGTCACTTCTAATCAGAGCAGGCCTGCAAGGATACGATACACTCACACACACCATTACATCATCACTTCACATCATCTGACATCATCAGCCACACCACTGTAGTGCTAACAATGTCCACATTTAGTCTTTCACTCTAGACTTTAGACATCGAGGGCCATATTCAATTCTGTTCAAATCACGTTTATTTGTATAGTGCTTTTAATAATAGACATTGTATGGAAGAAATCCAAAAATAGTTTTAGATCCCTAATGAGCAAGGCAGAGGTGAGGTGAGAGTGGCAAGGAAATACTACCATGAGGAAGAAACCTTGAGACGAACCAGACTCAAAAGGAACCTGTCCTGTGTTGATAGTATCTGCAGTATGAGAATACTGCGAAGGAGCAAAGGACCATCTTAGATAGTTCTTAAGTACAAATCTACAGTATCGAGATGAGATTATGCACTGCAGCAAGGCTGAGACTTTTTGGAACTGTTTTTGGGAAGTGCAGCTCTTTAGGAAATCCATGTGGGACCGTCCATAGCAGCAGAAGGTGAGTCACAAATGCAGAAGTAGAGCGTCAGGATGAACAGAAAGAGGTCTCCTAAGTGGCACTTAAAGATCCTCGCTAAGAATTTGTTCTTAAACATATTCACAAATGTTGACAGTGATTGTGCATTAAACATACAAACGAAATCCCAGTGCACGGTCATAAACAGTTTTTTAAAAAGATTTAAAAATGAAGATGGAACTGTTTCATTTCATTTCATTCAAAAAAACAATCAACCAAATGTCAAAATATTTTTGTCAAATTGTCAGCATAGTCTATATGTGTTGCTTATTAATGACAAGATTTGTATTTTAAAGTACATTTATATAAAGTATTAAATTTACATAGTTCCTAACTAATTATACCATTCGTTTATCCATGGCTTTCCAGGTTAACTCTTTTTACCAGAAACCAAAAATGGACCTTCTGCCTGTTTTGGGGTGCCCATGTTCAGGATTGAATTTATTTGTGATATCACACGCCATAGTAGTGGTTAATAGGAAAGTAGACACTCAGGGCTTTAAGAATTTGCAGTTTTTCGTACATATTTCTTTTTTTGTACCTAGCCTACTAGGTTTAAATATTATATAATTTTATTGTGGCAGCTGTATATGGTGTTTTACTGTCACAAAAGCTTTAGTTGTGTTAGTTTTATCACAATACCAATGTTATTGTGGAGAGGTGTGAATTGTTTGCCCAGCAGGGGGCTCACAATATCGCCCTGGGAAACACAGAGTCATGATACTCTACAAACAGAAACCCAACAGTGACCTGACTAAACTAAACTTGCATTGGTAAAATAATTCATTTGTTTAAACGGATTGAAAATGTCCAATAAGTCGATTTCCATTCTGCCGGCGGAATGCAACACCAGTCTACTGCGAGAAAGGATTAAAGATCTATATCTGACATGTCAGTCTTATAGTTGTATTGTTATATTGGTTTTCATTTATGTGTTTATCGGGAATACCTTTACATCTTCACTGCATAACTGCAGGTTTCATGTAGCTGAGTAGCAGAGAGCTGTGTAAGCTATATTTCGTATGTAAGGTGTCTTCTCTTACAGCTCAACAATCATTGAAATACTCCAGCAATTAATGTGATACCTTTTAAAAACTCATTGTCCTTAATTATAGCAAAACACTAGAGCTTGATTGTGCAGTTAATCACCGGCAGCATCCACTGAGGATTGCTCATGATTCAGTCTTGCTGAATTAGAAGTTAAATGCCTGTTTTTAGCTCTTAAATGCTTTAGGATTGGCCAGTTAGAAGCTAGTTTTAGCCTTAAGATTCTCTGTGAGCACAGCCCTTGTAGTGTTTATCTTCAGGCTACAGGATTAAGTGAAGTGGCGACATTGGCCAGATGTCAATAACCTGGTGACGTGATGACGTTTGCTGCCTTCGAGGCCAACTCATACTGTTTTCTTACAGGTATTATGAAGGATATTGAAGTGCTCTCTTACAGGATATTATGAGACAGCAAGGTATCAAGGTGCAAACCATTTAAGAAGACCCAACATGGAAACACACCCAAAATGTAAACTAATAGCCAGAGACTGTGAACATATAATAAAATTTCTGTAATTAACCATCAGTGAGTGTGCAATCTCTCACCACAGAAACACAGAACAAAGCATTTTACAATTTTTAGGGGAAATATTAACTTATCTGATGATTTGATGAGCAAATGATGACTAGGTCTACATTTCTGACCAGCATAGTTTTATCAAATAGACGTATTTTAGACCTATTCTTCATATCAATGGACTATTAATGGCCCGGTCCTGGACAGCTTCCTTGGTTGTCCTTCCATGACAGAGTGGCTGTACTGAACACTGAGCACTGCTGAGATGACAGGATTTTGTCTTCTGCGTATAAACGGGAATAGCACCGTCTCTGTCAAAGTGGATTGAACAGATAACAACAAAACATGTCTCTACTACTGTGTATTAATAAGCTGTACTCACTAACCCACTCCCCCTTTGATGGAAAAACCAGGACCGTTCCAGACATTCAGAAGTTTGTTCCAGACTGTTCTGACAAAGCACGAATCAAGCTTGACAATAAGCATCTGTCATGTTTATCCTCCTCTCTCTCTCTCTCTCTCTCTCTCTCTCTCTGTTTGTCTTTGTCTCTCTTCTTGTATCTCTTCCAAACTCTCCCTTTTTCCGTCTCGCTTCCTGCCACCCTCTCTATGTTTAGGCACTTTCTCTCACTCTGTCTGTCTGTCTCTCGGGCAGTGTAAACAATACTCTAGCAGTTATTAATTGAATGATAGTGTGTACACTAACAGGCGCTGTGTGAATGGGACAGTGTGTGTATTTGATGTGAGTGTGTGTGAGTCGGATCAGTTCCCTCTGTAGTGAAGGTGCAGCCTGTTGCTCAATGTGTGTTTATAATATTTGGACCCTGAGTGACAGTTTGTTCTTTCTCTCTTCCCTCATTTTTTTTTTTGTGTCTTTCCTCCTCTTTCGTGTGTGAAACCCACATCAAAACCGTCGCACTCGGCTCAGTGCTCTCTCTGTTCTCCACATCAAACGCCCCTCCTGTCTCACCTTCGCCGATCCGAGCAGCGGGTATTCATCAGCAAACACAGCGCCGGACGCGATTTCGAGTTTCTGACATGTGCCAGCTGCTATAGCTATGGTGTGAAGGAAAAGAAGAGCTGGTTGTGTCTCAAATTGTTGACTATTCTGGACTGTTTAGTTCATTCACTCTGAAAAATACTAGCAAACGTAGTATAGTAAAAAACGGACTATATTAGTACATTCTTACGTAGTATAGTAAAAATGAACTAGATTTGCTAAACTAACGAAGTGAGCAACGAGACCCATCATGCTCTGTTAAACAGAGGGGGATAGGCTTGTAGCAGATAACAACCTGCATGCTTACCGAAGACAAGTTTCTAAACTCCGTCTCAAACCTGTTGCAGTTAATAAGCCGTACATGTAAATAAATACACGGAATGCATTTCTAGATTTTTAACATCAGTGGCTTGTGTTCTGAATTGCTGCTTTGCTAAGCGGCTAAATTGCCTACTGTCGCGACAGGTTACTAGCGCTGATATTAGCTAGCTCTGTGGCGCCACCTTGTGCTATAAGCTACTCTTTGTTTTCTGACGTGCTACTTTGAGTATAGTTTGTGTAAGATTTCTAACAGCATCTTGCACGGCTGTGGCCTCTTCAGCACTCAATCTTGTGATCTCTTTTTTAAACTCCTAAAAATATCCACTGGTCCCTATTACTTACTTAGAGTGTGTGTGTGTGTAGATACACTTTCTGTGTATCTATCTATCTATCTATCTATCCATCTCTCTCTCTCTCTCTGTCTGAGGTGTATTTAGGTCAGGCATGAAATGATCAAAAAGTGCCTGTGGTGAGACTGGATACTTTATACACACACACACACACACACACTCCTCCTGGTGTTGAGTACAGTTGGACATATTCTCGTGTCCTTAAAAGACCTTAAGAGTCGAAACTGGGCTGGATTTCCCCTACACACCCTGGTAATACTAACACACACTATCAGAGCAGTGAAGGAAGTGTGCTTTAGAACATTTAGGATGAAACCAAAAAGTCACTGGATCTACACTCTTAGCAAGGTTAGCTGTAGGGTGTGTATTTTAATAGACATACCCTCTTTTTCTTATAATAATAATAATAAGAAGAAGAAGAAGAAGAAAAAGAAGTAGTAGTAGAAGAGCCACTTTGCTTATATTCAAACTGCAGACTTATTATAATCGCACACTTGTCTCTGGCTGTTATTCTGTGTTTCAGGTGCAGTATACGGACAGACAGACGGACACAGAGTTTGTGACGTATCTCACTCTCTCGCCCGTTCAGATGACGTTCCACGGCATTGGGAGCTCCATACAGGCCAGCCATGACCAGGTACCCAATTATACACTATTACTATATCAGATTCATTTCATCCCAGTGTGTATATCACTATATCAATCTCAGTTATCCCATTTTGTCTATCTCTATATCAAATTCATTAATCCCAGAGTATCTATCACTATATGAGATGCAGTAATCCCAGTGTATCTATCACTATATGAGATTGAGTTATCCCAGTGTATCTATCACTATATGAGATTCAGTTATCCCAGTGTATCTATCACTATATGAGATTGAGTTATCCCAATGTCTCTATCACTATATGAGATTGAGTTATCCCAGTGTCTCTATCACTATATGAGATTCAGTTATCCCAGTGTCTCTATCATTATATGAGATTTAGTTATCCCAGTGTATCTATCATTATATAAGATTTAGTTATCCCAGTGTATCTATCACTATATGAGATGCAGTAATCCCAGAGTATCTACCACTATATCAGATTCAGTTATCCCAGTGTATCTATCACTATATGGGATTCAGTTATCCCAGTGTATCTATCACTATATGAAATGCAGTAATCCCAGAGTATCTATCACTATATGAGATTCAGTTATCCCAGAGTATCTATCACTATATGAGATTCAGTTATCCCAGAGTATCTATCACTATATGAGATGCAGTAATCCCAGAGTATCTATCACTATATGGGATTCAGTTATCCAGGTGTATCCATCACTATATGGGATTCAGTTTTCCCAGGGTATCTATCAATCTCTGTTTGTCTCTATGTCTGTCGCTAGCCAATCAAAACATTTTTATATAATTTAAGTAGTTTATATTTAATGCCATATAAAGCAGCTTGAGCTGCACTGACTAGGCATTAAGTGAACACAGTGAAACAGAGTGTGACACAGCCAGTTGAACTAAAACATAAAAATGTCAAAGTGCATTTTATTGTGGTGTTTGTTTAGATGGTTGCCGTGGTTATTTTGGGATTATATTCCTCCATAACCGTGGTCTCTGTAAGCCTCGGAATTTGATCACAACATCGACTTTGAGCTGGTGATTGGGACCACATTCTCATCGGTCTGAGAGCTGGACAATAGCACATAGTGTTACCATGACAACAGTCATAGAAGATCTTGTGTAACTGACTTTAAGCTCATGGCCACAGGTACTTGCTGGGATTGTTTGTATTTATACTGAGTGTTTAGCTGCTCATACACAGAGACCACATCTCTACCTCACTGGCAGTGACAATCACCAGAGCCACGCCTCCTTTCCTGGCATTGACACAGAGGCCATACTTCTTTCACTGGGACTGCCAAACACAGAGGCCACGCCTCCTTCACGGGGACTGACAGAGGCCACGCCTCCTTCACTGGGACTGACAGGCACAAAGGTCACGCCCCCTTTTATTCACCCCTGCTTTTATTTCTCAAAGCAATTACAGTAGAAATGTCACTCATGTGTGTGTGTGTGTGTGTGTGTGTCTCTTTGTGTTAACTCGTTCATGCAGAAAATGCACTGCTTACGTTACCTAATCTAAACATGGGATGCCCTTTTGTTCTGCCCTTCAAAGCTCCCTCTCCGATAAAGTGCACATTCTGCAGAGGGGGGGTTCACAGCCACTAAAGTCAAATTAATGCAATTTAGGACACAGCCTTGTTTTTACCAGGATCACTAGTGCATGAGTGCCTGTTAGAGAGGGTTTCTTCCCCCAGACTCCAGCGTAATGGACAGATGTTGTAATAATAACTATGGCAGATTTAATATATTCTGTATATTTGTTTCAAGTGATCAGACACGTACATTCCTATTGGATGTATAGCACCCTAGATAGGGTATAGAAGGTGTTATTTCACAATTTATGTAGTTGACTTGTGTGAAATGTAGGGAGCTGAATTCTAAATGGTACCCTGTTACACCAGATAGGGTGTACCAGCTCTTATTTAATAGTCATTAGAGTCTCTCTGTATAGACAGGGTGTAGAAAGAAAAATATATTCCATAAAAATTAGTGAGCTAAATTTCAAAAAATTGGACATCAAGTGGTGTAGAAGCTATTGTTATTGGATCGGACATAAATGTTGTTATTTTGTACTGTTTATATCCTTACTGATGATCACGAAATGTGCTGTATAGAGTGTATGAAGCACATTTATGTTAAAATTAGGGCTCTGAATTACAAATATCTCAACATTGGGCAACTAGATATCTAGAAATCTAGAGCACTATGTGTAGGAAGCCATTTGGCGTTTAGTCAGATAAGGAAGTAAAGACTGACCGGTGTAGGCGTCTCACGCTGCAATGATCAGACTCCTATACACGATGGTACGATTGAGTGAAACAAGTGTGTAGAGGTGTGTGTGTGTGTGTGCTGCAGGCATTCTGATAGTCGAGCTTATCAGTGTAATTAGACGTGGTAATGCATTTCCTGGATTTTGCAGATATGCTGCAGTTTCATCTGACAAAGTGTACTGACATTTCAGAAAAAATGAGTCACTAAGCATTTTAAGAAACTAATGAGCTGCTTATGCCTAAAATTTACAGCAGTGACTAGTGTGGTGGACACGGCACATATTCTAAATCTTATAATAAACAAAGAAAAACATACAGTGTACTTGTTGATATGGTGAAGTTTTCTGCAAGGAGAAGCTTTTTGGTTTCTCAAGCTGTTTGGCTTATTAACTTAAAGAGAGAGAAACAGAAGAGGCTGGTGAAGGAATAACTGTTCGTAGTTGCTATAACAAGTGATAACAGGAGCTAACTTCTCAAGGGCATTTTACAAAATTGAATGTCTAAGAAGTCATAACGTGACATGTCATTCATTAATAAATAAAACATTTTAATCATTGGCAAAGTGTTGTTATTGGGAAATAGATCTAAATATATATTAAGATATTCCTGTAACAGTGTGTCCTGTAATGTAGTGTAAAATAAAAAAAATGTTAAAAAATACAGCACTGAAATTATCTTCAAAATGAAGCTTTAATGTGCTTTAAATGCTTCATGCCAGTTTCTGTACAGAAAAGGAGGAGGAGTGTGAATAATACTATCAAAAATATTTTAAAAAAATGCTCTTTTAATTTCTGTTTCTATCTATTCAGTTTTCCAGCCACCAGGTTGATCCTGATTGTTGTGGTCAATACTGTGGCACACCTGCTGTATAGTGCATGCTGGGAAAACCCCAGTGCTCTCTTAGTTTTACTTTCCCATTTGACTCAGCTCCAGTTGTTTACCATCTCTGTTTATCAGTGTGTGAAAGCATATCTAAATATGTTCATTCAGACATCCCCCGCTGTTCCCAGCTGTCACAGAATCCCGTATTTATCAGGAGTACATTCCTCCTGACGGGAAGTTTCACTTTCATGATGACAAGATTTTCACCAAATTACAGTGTTGTGTTGTGACCATGAATCTCGGATTTCTTTTTCAGTTCGAATGACAATGTTTTTGTCATTAAACCACCGGAGTCCTAGTAAGTAATTAGTTCTTAGTAAGGAATTTGTACTAATGACTAGTAATTAGTACTAATTCCTTACTAATTCCTTACTAATTACTAATTACTTAAGGAATAAAATGCGCTATAGGTGTGTTCTTGGAAATTTTCTTTTTATTTTACTGAAGGAATGCTGAGCACCTGAGCCACTCTGAGCCACTCAGAGAAAGAGAAAAAGTATAATTGGGGGAATTTCCACTGCAGGAACTTATTTTAGTTCCGAGTAACTAAAGAAATCTTTTTAGTTCCTGCTTGCAGGGTGGAGCTTATCATAAAGATTAGCCAAACATAAGCTTTCATAGTATGATCATCTTACCCACCATTGTAAAAACCAGCAATTAGCTAACAAGTGATTACTACGGCTTGATATATATGAGAAGTGGTGTGACAGAGTGACAGATTTCCAGCAAGTGTTTTGATTTAACACAAGTGGAAAATGCTTAGTTTCATGATGCTGGCAACACAAAAGCACATGGAATGTCTGCATAATCAGTAGCTCCTTAGTGTTGAGATTCTTCTCAGATGTAGCACTGAATATCAGTTTGAGGTGATGAATCAGACTTTCAGGATCTATCATAAACACACGAGTCATAGCCAAACAAAAGTTGAATAGTAGACCAAACCATTTTATTTCCTGAAGGAAATAACCACTTTAACCACTTTGTTTCCTGAAGGAAAAAGGATTGCAAGAAAAAAAAAAACTAAAGATAAATATTAGAATGATTTTTAAGTGCATGACTATGACAGAATGAAGAAAGGAAGCTCACTGATAATGCTGGATGCTAATGGGATTGTTAGCCAAATATATAGCTTGCTATACTTTTTTTGTTGTCTGTCTTTTTGTGTAACATCTTTCTATAAGTAGATGTGTGTATGTATGTGATTACTTTGTATCTGTGTGTAACAATAGAGTGTGTGTAAATGTCTTCTTGTATGCAACGTCACCGTCCACAACTTCCAGCAAAAACCCACCCAGCATTTCTGAAACGGAATCTCTGCCCTTGGCCATGTGTGAGAGGATCACACCTTCCGTCACAGCGTGGTGAATAAACAAAGAGTCTTCTCTCGCAAACTCATCCCTCCGTCATCCACTTCACTTAGGAAGAAGGAATGAGCCATCAGCCGTTGAGTGAGATGGAGAGACAGATAGAGAGACAGAAAGTGAGAATGACTGAGGCTTTAACTGACAGTGTAAACATGAACTTGCAGATGAGGAGGAGTGTGATGAAAGCTGAAGAGCTTCAGAGAGCCTGATAACGGACATCATTAGCAACACCACCTAGTGCAGGGCGCTTTAGGGTTAACGCGCACTTAACACTTTAGATCTTTTTCTTTTTCGTTTTTAGTGGAGGGGGTAAGTGGGTAATTGTAATTACACACTGGAGGGGGTTTAGTGTTGATGATTAATGACGAAATGCTCTTCACCAAAAGCTCTTGTATGTCAGCTATTGAATGCAGCTTTTAATACAGAGTTTTAAGTGCATTATCCCACATTAGAGCCCACAAGAAAGCTCCGAGGACGTCTGGGCTGTGTCCCAAACACTAGTGTATGCTAGAAGTGTTGTCACCGGGATTCATTCTAGCATTCATGCTCAGCAAGAACACTTAAGAAAGCATGTGGCTTGGAACAGTGGTAATAAATACTGCATCACTTCGAAGAGTCACAAAGAGAAACACTTTGTGCTATCTGAGCCTGCTAACTCGTTGGCCAATTAGTGGTTAGCAAGATAGCTCGGTTTTCTGTACTAAAACCCATAGTGAGATAAATAAAGTTAGAAAAAAGTAGAAAGGAAAAAGGGAGGGAGAAAGAAAGAAAAAGAAAGAACAGGAGAATGAAGAAAATTAAAAAGAACAAAAATAAAAATTAACAATGAAGGAAAGATGGAATGAAAGAAAGGAAGGAAGAAAAGAATGAAATAAAGCAAAGAAAGAAGGAAAGAAAGGCAAATTAGCAAAAAAAAAGAACAAAGGGAGAATAAAAAATGTAAGTAAGAATGTAAGGACAAATGAAAAAGAAAGAAAAAACAACAAAGAAAAAGAAAGAAAATAAAAAGAAAAAAGTATATAAATTATAAATGGAAAGATGGACAAATAAAGAAAAACAATTAATGAAAAGCTAACATAAAGAAAGGATGAAAATGACATAAAGGAAATTTTAAAAAATCAGAAATAAACTAAAAAATAATAGAAAAAAAAGAAATAAAAATGTATAAAAGAATGTGTGAAATGTATAGAAAGAAAGAAGGAACAGGAAAGAAATTGAATAAACTGAATAATAAAAAACATGAAATAAGGAAGGAAGACGTAAAGAAATGTAAAATTTCTTTCTAAATATTAACGTAAAAATGTATACATTAGGGATGAAGGGACCCATGATGACATTATCAGTTGGAGTTTAAACTGATCAGCATTCAGTTTGTTTGAAAGTGAAAATGGAACATTTTTAGACTGGAAAAGAATTAAATTAATGAAAAGGAAGTACCACAGCACACTTCTGTCTGAAACGATCCACGGAGCAGAGTGTGATCAGACTCTGCACGTTAAGTGCTTTAGTCTTGGACGCATCACAGAAAAGGCTGAAGAGGTGTGAGGAGCGACAGGTTAGGGACGTTGTGCTGATGAATGTGCTGACTGAGGATTAAATGTCACACACAACACACTTTCTCTTCAGATTTGTACAACAAGCAGTCACGCTCTGATGTGGTTTAATCCCGTCTACTGTGACTCTGCTCCACAAAGCGTCCAGACTTGCGCTGAATTATGGGTATTAAAAAGTAAACAGGTTTCCTTTGAAACATTTATGCAGAACCAGATCCAAGGTTCTCCTTCATTACCATACACACACACACACACACACACACACAGCTGCAAGGTAAAATAGTGTGGCTAAACCTGAGGAGAGGCTTTTATTTTCACCAACATTAATTCACAGACATTGACAGATAAACACCGCTTATGGAACACTCTAACTTTTAAGTTTGTGTTTAGCATCTGGCAGGTGTGTGTGTGTGTGTGTGTGTTTTGGAGATGATAAAGGCGCTAAGCTCTGCTCAGTTAGGTGTTAAATTTATTAACACTACGGTGCTAACAGGAGTCAGTGTTTAGCCAACAGTCATTGATTGGTGATGTTAAAAGAGCGTGTGAATTCACACACACACACACACACACACACATCTGAGTGTGTGCTGATTAATGGCTTCTGCCACTCAGTGCCCTTGAAATGGAGATTTGTTCAAAGCAGATACATTTAAATTTAAATTGAAAACCATGTTAAGCGACCTCACCTTCAAACCTCGTCGTCTGTATCTAAAACTTTTCCAGCTTTTGTCCTTCTTGTTTCCTCGTACTAACCTCCTGCTAACTTTTTAAACTGATTAAAACTGCACACTCATTACTTTCAGTCATACTTCACGCTTTATTGTCTCATTAACCGCTAATCAGTCACTTAGCTGGTACACTGTATATCACAGAATTACGTCTTTGCTAGCTAGTATTTGTATTCGCGCCCCAAACCACATGTTCTTTTATGTTTACTTGACTACTATTTCTCGGTAGCGTGAAAGGCTAATTAACACTTCTCAGGCATATGGGACACAGCCAGAGTGGGTTTCCTCTAGGCTTTAGCGTCTGCTTTAGCAACAACGCGGGTTAAACGCGACGCGTTTATTTGATACGTGACACGTGTTTAGTGGTGAAGTGCCTTTCAGCATTAATCAACCAACAACAAAACCCTGTCAGTGAATAATTACGGTCACACACACACAAACACAAGCGAGAATATAGTGAGTGTTATTGTTCAGTGACTCCAGACCATATGCTGATTTATTCACTTTACGCTTAATTTGATTTCTTTGCGAAAGAAAAAAAAAGTTCAATCAAAAACACACACAAAACCACATTCAGGGTGTCTCGCTTTTTGAGATGAGTCCGGCAACCTGAGAACGTCTCCCTCTCTGTGTCTCTGTCTCTCTGTTAATGTAATTTCATGCGTCAGGAAGCAGACATCATAAAACGGGGTTAACACCGATTACAGACGAGGTGTCACACACTCCTGTGGTTAAAACAAACAGCCCCTTTGTGTGTGTGTGTGTGTGTGTGTGTGTGAGAGGGAGTGAGTGAGTGAGTGTGGTGTGTGTATGTGTGTAAATGATCATTCTGTATATAAATCAGATGTCTAATAATGTGTCCATGTTGCAGTAATGTCCCTGTACTCCCAGAGTGTGAGCTGAGTCCCTTTAATGTCATATTTCCATGAATGTGTGTGTTTGTGGGGTTTTTTTTTTTTATTTAAAAGACGTCTCTATGATAATGTGTCCATATTGTACTAAAGTCCCCACAGAACCAGTGTGATCTGTGTTTTCATAACAATCCACATTTGTGTGTGTGTGTGTAAATATATACAAATCAGGTCTCTATAATAATGCATCCATGTTGCGCTAATGTCCCCACAAAGCCATTGTGTCATTTGTGTTCCTATGATGTCATACTTCCATGAATGTGTGTGTGCATATATGTGGTGTGTGTGTGTGCCTGTGTGTGTGTGTATGTGTAAATGATCATTTTCTGTGCAAATCAGGTCTCTATAGTACAGCAATGTTGTACTGATGTACTCACAAAGCCAGTGAGTGATCCGTGTCCTTACAGTATCAACATTTCCATTGTGTGTGCATATAACCATGTGTTGTGTGTAACCGTGTGACTGTGTGTGTGTCCATGATTTTCTAATGTCCCCACAAAGCTAGTGTATGATCTGAGTCCCCATAACATCATATTTCTTTGAATGTGTGTATGGTGCCCATGTTTGTGGTGTCTTGTGTATATTGTGTGTGTGTATGAGAGAGTGAGAGAGTGTGTGTGTGAGAGAGAGAGTGTGTGTGAGTGTCCATGATATTCTAATGTCCCCACAAAGCTAGTGTATGATCTGAGTCCCCATAACGTCATATTTCTTTGAATGTGTGTATGGTGCCCATGTTTGTGGTGTCTTGTGTGTGTGTCTGTCTGTCTGAGGTCTCAAACTCAACCATAAATGACACGTTATTACTTACATTTCTTGTGTCACACAAAAACATTGAGTATTAAAATAAAATTTTGCTTCTTCAAAATAACAGGCAAATGGGAAATTAGTGAGAATAATTTTGCTAATATGCACAGGCCAGGTAAGGACTGAGACTACAGATTTGGCTAGTTAATTCCCAGCCATTAAGTCATTTGTATTTGTACAGGCAAGCACATTTTCCTAGAGATATATTGATAAAGACTCCATACATCTAATATTATACTGTTGGCAGAATTCTTAAGCGGTCTGCTATTCTGAGAAACATTAACGCTGTGTCACAACTTGTGAACTCGTTGTTGAAAGATTTCGATTTCTGAAATTGTAAATTCATTACTGTGACTATAGACAATAGCTGTTACTATAGAAATAGTCATTTATTAGAACGAGCACATTAATATAAACAAAATATATTTCATTTCATGTTAGTTAGCCATCTGTTCATAAGTATAAAAAAATAAAAAATAAAAAAAATCTGAGATGGTACGTAGTAGGGTCTTATTATGTATACTCTTTTAGTACGCAGTACTTACACTCGTCTTTGACAGAAAAACATGACTGTCCCCTGTCTGGTTGACTTTAATACCCAAAATCATGGTATCAGTGATTTAGAACTTGGACGTAAGCAGTGATCTGCAGTATTCTCACTCATCTTTCGACTTTCATTTACTTCTTTTTATTTTCTGTTCCCTAGTGGACACGTTCACATTATGGCCCACGCACATGTTGACAAATACATAGGTGCAGAAGTCTAAACCAGGCCTAACACACCATCATTAGAATCCTTTCTTTTTTGAAAGTATGTGGAGTATGTAGGATTACACAAATACATGAAATGATGTGAAATGATGATGATAGTAAGAACAAAATATTGGCCTTAACTGCAGTGACGGTACTGTGTGTTGGTCCTGTTGTGCAGGAGAAGTGTTTGAAATGTGGAGTAGCAGACAGACAGACTGATAGACGGTGAGCAGGGGGTGATTTATATCGGCGAGTGTGTGAGGGAATGTTTGGAGAGGCTCAGAAGGCCGTTAACACTCTGACCTCTGATACGGCGAGCAAACGCAGGAATTCTGGAGGGAAGAAAAAAAAGAGATGAGATGAGTCGCATGCACCGACGCCACGATCTGTTCTTTTCGTTTAGGGGCAGCTGTGCAGCCCTAATCCCACCCCTCACTTCCCCCCGAGCCCACTCCCTAACCCCATCCACCCCCCTAGTCCTGTTCCTCGGCTTTACAGCTTTCCTCTAGTTCTAATTAACGCCATCTTAATCGCGTGTTAAATCCCGTCGCCTGGTGTTTACTGTCTGTTTGCCGTGTTGTAAAGTTGTGTGAGGGAGCTCATAAACCTGTGTGTTAATGTGGATTTAAAATGGTGTGTGTGTGTGTGTGTGTACGTGCATGTTAAGCCCTGCAGACTGAGCATGGGCTCCTGCGTAATGTTTAGATACTTGTATATACTTGTATATTGATGTATCTGAGCCTGTGCTAATTTAAAAAAATAAAGAAATAAAATGTTTTAACTGCTAGCTAGCTAGAACTAGGATACCTGATTACACCCCAGCAAAGTCACCCAATTTCATTTATTTATTTGATATATTAGCCGTATAATAAATGTCCTGACTAGAGTAATGGTATTACATGTACCCAGTTCCCTGTGAAGGAGCAGCTGCATGTTAGAGACACAGTCCTAGCTGCATGATCGTTTAAGCCACTGCTAAATCTTCATTTACTCAGGCATATGCGAGAAAGAGAGCAGCTTTAGTAGGCCCATAATGACAATGTGATTTTTGTAAAGTGTTCTGGCATTTCATTTAAGAGGGGACTAAAACATGAGAAATTATTGCATTGTGGTTTGGAAACCTAAAATGAGCACAAAGGGGAAATTTAAAAATAAACTAAAATTGTTATGTTTTGGGGGTGGGGGTAAGGGTTGGCTAGGTGGCTTAGGGGCCATTTACACGACAACGTTTTCAGCCAACTGGAAACTTTTTATGCGTTTTGCCTGTTCGTTTACACGACAACGGCGTTTTAGGGGCTGAAAACGCATATTTTTGAAAACGGGTTTCAGAGTGCAAGTTTTTGAAAACGCTGCCGTTATCGTCTCCATGTAAACACCCAATACAAGAATCTTTGAAAACGGTGACGTCATGTGCGTGCATAGTACGTGTTAGGTATGTAGACATGCGCAGTACGTGTCTATTGTAACTACTGGCCTGGCATACGTAACACAGCGTTTTTGCCCGTTATCGCGGATATGTGTAAACACGAATCGTTTTGAAAACGTTGTCGTGTATACGTGAAACTTTTTGAAAACGCAAGAGAAAAACCTTTTTAGTTTTTGATTACATGGTCGTCGTGTAAACGTAGCCTTAGTGGCTCACACTTCCGGGGTTGTGGGGTTTTGCCTCCACCCTGTGTGCCCGGAGTTCTCCCTGTGCTTCGGGGGTTTCCTCTGGGTGCTCTGGTTTCCTCTCCTAGTCCAAAGACATATGTTGTAGGCTGATTGGCATCTCTAAGTCCTCTGGGATAGGCTCCAGACTCCCTGCGAGCCTGTGTAGGATAAGCAGTATGGAAAATGGATGGATGGATGTTATGTTTAAGAGTAAAATTGCTGTAGCATTTGTCATTTCAGTCTAGATTAAAGACATCTAGAATGACGTCTTACTTTTTATAGTCCATTTAATGTTGTGGAATGTCTATGAAACAAGTCACTTCCTGTTAACACTTACATTAGAGTCATGTTGTGTATGCATACCCACAGATAAAAACAAATATAATGCCAACCCTTTCAAGTAGCGGAAATCTGAAAAACCCAAAACTGCCACCTCTTCCTGAGAACTTGACCAGAGACCCCAAATACCTCGATATCATTTTATGATTGCCATCAATAACTAGTAGCATGATATCTGAGATTCAGACCACTGAAGTGTGTCAATGGGTATGAAGGTGTTCTCAAACTTTTTGCAGCCAGAGCACCTTACGAGAGTAAAATTTCCAGTGGACAACCTTTCCAAGGACCCCTTTATGACCACGGTACAGATTTGTTTAAAAGGAAACTAGGACAAATATGTACCATCGTGTTAATTTATTCAAGCCATTTACGCTTTTCGTTGCTGAACTTTCCACTCATCCAGGTGTGGATTTGAAATCGTCCAAATGCTGCATTTGACTTTGGAAGTGGGAAGTCAGGGCTGAGAATTACGTCATTTTCAACCTTCAGCGTTTCCTCCATACTGTTGCTTAATGCACAGAATTATGGGATATATAGGGATAACAAAGGCCAACATGCATGCTCCCTTCCAGAATACAGCGATGGATGGATAGAAAATGGTGGCAATGAGGATTGAACTAATTGTCCCTGTTGCCGTAGGAACCTCAGCATGTCATTGGCACTTCCTGTCAAGTCATGTATGGACTGCAAAGCGGAGGAGTGTAAAACGCTGTCTGACTGCACATAGTGTCAGGTTACCATGATCAGTTACCTGTGGGACACACACACACACATATCCTTCTTCTGTGTAAAGTGACCTGTGGGCACTCAGTGTGTGATCATTTATGCTCGTTTAAGTGGCTCTATCTGTTGAAGTGTCTCGCTGTATCTCTCTGTCTTCCACTGTAAGCTAACGCCACATGGAGCATCTGTTAAATAATCCAAATACCAGATTTTTTACCTGCTGATGGAATTTAAGGTCACAAAGAATCATTCCCAACAGAGAGAAAAACACACTGTTAAGGAAGTCATAAATTTTACAGACACACACACACACACAGCACAACAGTATGGTTCATTTACAGAGAGAAAGAGACAGATAGAGAGACCGGATAAAATCACTCTTGGCTGTGCAATGTCTTTTTCTGACACTTCAGTAAGTCGACAGTTTTACAAAGAATGTTTGGCTGTAACAGACTGCTGAGTGTGTGTGTGTGTGTGTGTGTGTGTGTTCTTCAGGCATTACCTGAAGCACCAAACTTCATTCAAGCTTTTGTATAGATATTTATTTATTTATTTGTTTATTTATTTATTTATTCACATCTTTTCAAACTGCTGCTCATGCAGGGCAGCGTAACACACTCAGAGGACAGAGCTATCAGCCCTCTTCCACATACAGGAGCTCACAGACACCTGCGATTGGCGTTTTCCTATCCATCCTATTGCACATTTTTCTTTCTTTTTTCTTTCTGTCTTTCTTTCTATTATATATTTTTGTTCTTCTTTTCTTCTTTCACCTTTCTTTCTTTCTTTCTTTCTTTCTCTTTCTCCCTCTCTACTGGTCACCTACAGATGATGAATCTGTAAATCTGTAAATAAAAAAAATCAGTGATGAATCTCATTGTTCATTACAGTACCTCCCCAGCTAGCTAATCCATCTTGAATGTATGGCTTATAAGCAATTAAGTGAATGTGATATGTGACAGATAGAAAGATTTGCATGTTCAATTCTCTGCTGGATAAATGTCATGAGGATTCCCCTCAGCCCTGAAGCATCATTGTCAAACACACACACACACACACGCTGTCACATGCTGCCATACATAAAGATCACATTGTGTGAGGTGGAAAGCTGTGGGTGGAACGCGTGTGAGTGTGTGTGTATGTAAGAGCAAGAAACCCTGAATAAAACACACACGCTGAGAGGAGGAAAGGTCTGACCCTCAGATAAACACTGTGCACATGCAAATCACACCTGTGTTATCATGATTAGTGGGCGGGGCTTTGACCTGGAGGCCACGTGCCGGTGCAGCGTGGGAGTGTAATCACTGTAATCACTTCCTGTATTTGCATGAGTAATAAACTGAGACTTGATGAGACTCTATCAACCAATCAGTTAGAGGCTGTAATCAGAGCACGCTCATTAAAGGTCTTATTCAACATGCAGGAGCCTAACACTCTAACACACACACACACACACAGCTCTGATGTGTGTACAGACCAGATTTTCACTCTTTTGCACTGTTTCCTTGATTTCTGGGTGATTAGACTATAAAAGGACACACTGTGTCATTATGAACTTCAAATGATAACTTTAGTAATCACTCGTTAGCTAAAATAGCTAAAAAGTACTTCTGATTGTTTTAAACCTTCAAATATAATCTATGTTGAAAGTTTACCTGTTTTTTTAGTGGCAAAGAAGCTATTAAAATGGCATGAGACATCTCAGCACCTTATTCCTTATTAAAAATATCAGCATGTATGAGCAATCATGAAGATGCCTATCGTCTTTTGTTCATGGCTATTTCATCTCTGCTATGAATTTACCAGGACAGGGAAATCGAGTTTAAAAAGAATGAATTGCGTCACTACTCATTATTAGTGACACTACCGTCCAGTTCCCATACGTCACTGAAGGCCAGTCTCTCCTGAGGTGGACTGTTTTTCCATTTTATAGAGTAAAAGCCAGACTTTACTATTCTTACTGTTTCTTTTCACTATTGTATAAAAGCAGCAGAACATGAGGTGTTGCATAAAGCCTGATTTATTCTTCCACCTGCAGCATTCTGGAGGCTTCGGAAAAGGCACTTTGGATGAGGCTGTTTGGAAAAGTTGCTCTCTGACACTGAAGCATCCAAACTGGCCACCCACATCAATTGAGATTGGCTGGTAGAGATATGTGAATAAATACGGGGCAAAAAAAAAAAGGTGGAAGCCCCAGGGTTGCATTTATTTAGTTGGGCTTTTAATTTAATTTTAATTCTATTGTAAGATATACTGTAAAGATTGACAGAGGGAAAGGGGGATTATGGAGTGGATAACGGTCGTACTGGGTGATGAGGATTAGGCATATTGCAGATACTGCAAATCAGAAATGCGTGCGCACCACAGTGATCTTGCGTGCCATGCAAAGACCAAGAAAAAAAGACAACTGTGTCTCCCTTTGCAACGTCCGAACTTTTGGGGCTAGTTTCAGGTCTTTCTCAGTAGATTGGAATTTTTAACAAGACCTGGCAACCCTGGCTCTGACTGTGTCTGACACTCCGTCCTTAAACATGCCTATTATAGTAAAGTGTTGGGTTGTAGCGAATTATTAATTTAATAGCATTTTGCATAGAGAGGTGAAAATACTGTTCCTTTAAAATCAAGCAGGTTCTAAATAATGAAAATATTTTATTGACTAAGTAACAGAGACAATCGCTCCATTATCTCCTTTTCTAGTCATACAAATTCGACAGGTTTTTGACCTGATGGATGAACATAGGAATGAAAAGATGTAGTGATGTAGTGTTTCTCCACTACACAGTGATTATAAGAGGGAAAATTAAACGTTTTGAGACAGTGAGGACAGTGGAGCTGTTTACACACCCACAAAGCACTTTATTAGGAACACCTGTAAATCCACAGGTGTGGGAATGTTTTCTTGACACACTTTGGGCCCGTTAATATCAATCAATCATCGCTTGAATGCCACAGCATATTTGAGTATTGTTGCTGACCATGTGCACCCCTTCATGGCCACAGTTTACCCATCTTCTAATGGCTATTCTAATGAAAATGCACCATGTCACAAAGCATAAGTCATCTCAAACTGGTTTCATGAGCATGAGAGTAAGTTCAGTGTTCTTCAGTGGCCTTCCCAGTCACCGGATCTGAATCCAGTAAACACCTTTGGGATGTGATAGAATGGGAGATTCACAGCATGGAAGTGCACCTGAAAAATCTGCAGGAATTGCATGATTCAATCATGTCAACATGGACCAGAATCTCAAAGGAATGTTTCCATCATCTTGTGGAATCCATGCCATGAAGAGTTGAGGCTCTTTTGAGGGAAAGGGAGGCCCTACCCAGTATCAGTATAGTGTTCCTAATAAAGTGCTCAGTGAGTGTACATAACCAGTGTTTGGGCATCATACATAACTTGTAACTTGAGTGCTAGCTAAAAATTTTTAAATAGGTTATCCATTCATGTTTATGTCATCATATTGTGAGACAAGTTGCAGAAAAGCCGTACAAGCATTCTACTTTAATTGATTTTTGAGTAAAATACAGAAGTCTTAATTTAGGCTTTTAAATAAATGTTTTCCAGTAGGTGGTGTGAATCTGTTTATCCATCCACACATGAGACCCCAGCGAAACTTCATCCCAGTCGTTTTATTGAGAAGGCAATAATTAAACGTTCAGTTTCACTGATCAGACCTTGCTGACACTCTGCCTTTCCTCACACCTGTGTGGACAGATAGAAGGAGAAAGAGAGGTGTGTGAGCGAGCCGGACCCAAAATTCCACGACTCCCTCCTATCGGCTCCTTCCCTCTCTCCCTCCCTCCCTCCCTCCGTCAGTGTGATTTCACAGCTCGTTGAGCCGAGCGCTCTGGAATGTCCTGTCTCTGATGAGCGGCTCGTTTGAAGCCGAGCTCGTGCGCTGCAGCTGCACCGACCCTCTCCGACGTAAAGTTCACTTACAGCACGTGCAACTCTGCCCACTCTCAGCAAAACACACTGTGGATTTACGGCTCCGTCCAAAATACTCATATCCAGGATGCAGTAGTGTTTTTACTAGAATGTCAACCGCTTAAAGGCCCGGCCCCAAATTCATGTCCAGCTAGTGTTCATACTTGAACACAGGCCATTATCAGGCCCTGCTCCAATCGCTTACATTTATCTCCAGTTAGTGTTTCTAGTAGAATATCAGCCAGGTTAAGGCCCTGTCCCAAATTCATTTCTAGTTAGTGAATTCTAATTAGAATGTCAGCCATTTTAAGGCTCCACCCTAAATTCATGTGTAGTTAGTTTTCATACCAGAAAAGCAGCCATGTTAAGGCCCTGTCTTAAATTCATGTTCAGTTAGTGTTTGGTACTAGAATGTCAGCTGTTTTAAGGCTCTGTCTCAAATGCTAGGACTCATAACCGGTTAGTGCTCTTAAGTTAAGGCCCTGTCCTAAATCCATGTTCAACATTAACATTAAAGCCCAGTCCTAGATCTGTATTCTGTAAATGTTCGTATTAGAATGCGAGTTATTTTAAGGCTGTGTTTCAAATGCTAGAAGTCATTTGTGAGTGAGTTAGTGTTCTGACTCATAAATCAGCCATGTCCTAAATTTACTTTCACTTAGTTTTCATATTAGAATGTGAGGAATTTGACGGCCCCGTTCCAAATAATGAAACAATGATTTCATCTTTACAGTGGTTATTTTATGTTGGAGAGTTCATACGGTTTTATTCTCAGAGGCTGTGTGTATTACCCATAACGCACTGCGAGTGTGTCAGTATTAAAACTGAGAAATGGCTGAAAGTCGAATTACAAACGTAGCATTCAGCTGGCTGTGTAATGAAATAAAGCCGTTATCTCTGACATGGAGCTAGAGGTGATGGAGCATCCATCTTCAGCAGGGCTTTAGCAGCGTGTGCTGAGTTCTGTAGAGCGCTAATCGCACATGCTAGCCTGTTAGCTGCTCTAGCCACTCTTCCTGGTGACACAGTATCCAGGTACATTAAAGCGGTAAATACAATACAAATACAAATGCGTTATTCCGATTGAACACAACGTATTCTTATCTTATACAAATACAGATCCGAATAAAAGATGCACTATTCGTTTTTTGTTTTGTTTGTGTTTTGCTTCTGTAGTCCGACCTACACCGTGTCTTACCGAGCTCCAAAATAGAACCATATTTCTACTATAGTTCTGATGAAGAGTTTTAGAAGACTGAAGAAACGGATTCAGCTTTATGTAACAGCTGTACGGGAGAACTGCGGACGCTGTGACATCATCAGTTGTGTTAGGTTTCCTCTGATGCAGCCAACGTTGTGTAATAAGAAAAACTAAGATGTGATTTTCCATTCAGCCTGTGGTTTGGACAGTATCACCACCCAGAATCTGCTGGGAAAAGACCCGCTGCTCTGTGTGTGTGCCTGTGTGTGAGTCACTAAAAGTGTGTGTGTGTGTGTGTGTGTGTGCACCTGCAGAGTGTTTGATTGCGTTGCAGCCCGTAAGTCTGTTTATAGCCATGCCAAAGATGCTGAGTGTCACCGGTGCTTAATGGAGGACTAAATGGGCTGTGTCCTAATAACGATGAGGTGGCAAGTAAAACAAATGATGGACTTGGCGATCAAAGGGCAGCAGGGAGCCGGCACTGATTCTCTTGGATTGGGACAGAGCCTCACAGTGGTGGGAAACTCTGCTGGATCATGAGGGGGAAAAACACACACACACACACACACACAGAGCTTGTGCTCCATCCAAAACAGCAAGTGATCAGGTCGGATAATATGGATGACACACACACACAGAGTCTTCTAGATTATTTTAAATGTCGAGCATTATTAAATTCATTCCCTCGCTCATCCAAGTTTCTACTGAACAGTGGGAAATTCCCTGACATTGAACCCTCTGGCTGTGTCCCAAAAGCTACTGCTTGATAGAACAGTTCCTGACTAAGATTCGCCCTAACAAGTAAACTTGAAAGAGCATGTGGTTTGAGACAGTGTACACTGTCACTAAAGAGAGCATGAAGTTCATCAACACTAGAAAAAAAACTGTTGACTATAATGATAGTGCATGGCTAGCCTGTTTATTATAATGCTATGCATGGCTACTGTTTACTATAATGCTAGTTCATGTTAAACTGTTTATTATAATGCTAGTTTGCTGTGATACAGTTTATTACAATGGTAGTTTGTGGTAAAACTGTTTACTATAATGCTAGTTTTTTGTTTAAACTGTTTACTATAATGCTAATGTATGGCTCGCGAGTTTACTATAATGCTAGTTTGTGGTAAAACTATTTACTATAATGCTAATTTCTGTTAAAACTGTTTACTATAATGCTAGTATTTGGCTAGCCTGTTTATTTTAATGCTAGTGTATGGTAAAACTGTTTACTATAATGCTAGTATTTGGCTAGCCTGTTTATTTTAATGCTAGT
>CM075024.1:14322131-14338645 GCA_037576675.1 Pangasius sanitwongsei
TATTTTAATGCTAGTGTATGGTAAAACTGTTTACTATAATGCTAGTATTTGGCTAGCCTGTTTATTTTAATGCTAGTATTTGGCTAGCCTGTTTATTTTAATGCTAGTATTTGGCTAGCCTGTTTGCTATAATGCACGTTTGCATTTAAAGTGTTTACTGTCTAGTGGCTGACCTGGTGGTGATAACTTTACTCACAGTGATTTGTAAGAGTTCAGAAAGTGTTTTTTCTCCATTAGTGGTTAGAAAAAGCTAATCTGGTCATGGTATGTTAACACCACACACACACACACACACTCTTCTTTGTTCTGAATGTGTGTGTGATGAAGTATCCAGTTTGAAGAGTTCCATGTTCCTCTGGGACGAATCGCCACTGTTTAGCCAAGACGAGGGTGCAATCAGGGAGGCCATTAAAGCACATGAGAAAAATGAGGCGTCTCTGTCCTCTGACACACTCTCTCCGTCCTTCTTCCAGCACAGCCTTTTAGTGTGCTCTCGCGTATTTACATATTCAGCCTGATGTCACATTCCCCATCCGTCCTGTCCCCCCACGCCCACCCCACCCCACCCCCTGCTGGCCTTTGAACTCAGCGGCAAGGTGATGAATGAAACCCGGGCTAGTGTCTTTAGCCTGGAAACATCCATTCTGTGGCTTAATGTGCGTGTGCTGAGAGGTGGTGTGTGTGTTATCTGCGTTAGCGCCATTTAGCGTCTCAGCTAACTCGTCTGATGTCTCGGTGACTGAGACGAACCACTTCCAGGTTGTCGCTCTAAAATAAACACGGTTCTGAGGGCTGATGTCTCAGCCATCCTCACTCCGTCTCATTAGAAAAAATAACGATGCGGCTGATGACAATTAGGAAAGATAATGGCATGTTTATCTTACGCTGATGGATGCAGAGTCTCCCTGTCTTTCTTTCTTTCTGTCTCTCTCTCTCTCTCTCTCTCTCTCTCTCTCTCTCCTTCCCTGAGGCCTGGAGTTTATCTGGATCTGTAGAAGCTGATTATTTACCCAGAAACTCTAATCGCACACACACATCAGTAATCAGTGCTTTAATAGCACTTTATTAGTCATGAGAGAGAATGAGATTTTCCCAGCATGCTTTGAGCTGCAAGTTTGAACATGTATGGCCTCCGTATTCAGAAGGAAAAAAAAGGTTCTGGAACTGATTATAAAGACTACCTCGAGAAAGGCAGTCTCTGCAGCCGTACTGCATATTGTGTGTTTATGGCAGTTATGGGTTGTGTCTCAAAACTTCTGTAATGCACTAGTAATATTCCAATGATGTGCTACAACTAGAAAGAAATGTGCAACACCACACACTTTTTAGCATAGCGTACGAGGCCTCCACAGTGCATTATGGGTACACATACAGTTAATCAATCACACACTCAGACATAACCACTATCAAGGAGTCTAGATAAAACAAATCGAAATAGTCAATGTTTAACCAAAAACACTAACTCGGCAGGAATTACCGTTTGGGACGGAGCCCTAAAATAGCTAACATTCTTGTAAGAATAATACTAGACATAAATTCTAGTATTTGAGACGGAGCTTTAAAAAAGCCAACGTTCTGTTAAGACCACTGACTAATCACGAGTCTTAAGATAGCCAGTGTTGTAGTAAGTACACTAATTAGGCATAAATTCTTGCATTTGGGGAGAACCCTTAAAATAAATCACAGCTGCTAAGACTTTTCCATTTTTTCTGCTCTACTAAAAAATTCTTTGCTAAAAAGCCCCTCCTTTTGTGACCTACACACTCTCCTCATCAATCACGAAAAAAAATTCAATTAAAGTGTGATTTAGAACAGATCCTGGGAATGCGCGCTCACACACACACACACACACTGTAACTGGACCGCATGTTCCTGTGTAGATAAGCCCTCATTATTTACACAGATCTTACAGATAGATAAGGTTAAGTCCATGCAATTGGTGTGTGTGTGTGTGTGTGTTTCTGTTATCTAAGTGTTTCTGAATGTAGCTGTAACTTTCTGTGTGTGTTGTATGGGGTATAACGCAATGACACTATCTGTATCTGTTCAGTGCTCCAAATACCTGTATTTATCTATATTCGGATTTAAACTCAAAGTGGGCGTGGTCTAAACCAGAAGGGTTTTTTTTTTTTTTAAATTTAGAATATGATTTCTTCCACTATGTCCCCAGAAACACTGACAATATAAAACAGATGCAGAAATGCTAGCAGTGTCAGCACGGTGTGTGAATTCTGCCTCTGACAGTTCCTCAACCTCAGCTACATCACTCAAGTTATCTTGTTGTCAGCTAGATATATGTGCAGGACTCTCTATTATTTATGTTTGTTCCCAATATATAAACAAAGTAGTAGCCTAATTTAAACCAGCACGACCCTGACCAGGCAGTTACTAAGAATGAATAAAAAAGTGTTAATAAATGAAAGTAGTACGAAAGTGTTAATAAATGTGGTCTTTGTTCACGTGTGCATCATATCTGACTGCGAGTTTGTCTACTTTTTTTTAGGTTTCCCTAGTATGCTGTAGAGACGGTTAGGGCTTTCTCATTGCTAGTCCTGATCATTATCCTCCTATTACTATGCCATTATTATTTTTTTATTTTTCTTGCAAATTCTCTCAGGTGAAAACTACTAAGCAGAAGACTCTTGTATGAAAATGGCTGCTGTCTAGCTAGCTTTGTTCCAAATCGTTTCATTGTGCACCTTTTTAAACTATACTCTATGTTTTTGATTATCTAGTGCCTCCGTGTTTGTAGGACGGTGACTTCTCAAATTGAACGTGTGGTGTAGCATTCTTGCTTGAGCATCCGCTAGTTTGAATTTCTTATTATTTTACAAATATGTTATAGAAATGTCATTAACATATGGCCTCTTTGTGTTTATAAATACCACAAGGAAAATCATGTAACAGCCCAAACATTAAGCCAATCACATTGCATCCTATTCACTGTAGAGTGCACTAGTTAGAGGGCTTTGCTGTATTGTCCAAAAGCTTAGTGGGAAAATATCCAGTGCACTCATGTAATCCCACAATGCACTGGGGCTAATGTCCAAACAAGTTACCTTTAAAAGGAACACAGTCCTGATAATGCACTTTGGCATTTGTAGGGAATAGGGAGTAAGACACCATTTTAGACACAGGCAAGATCTGTGATTAGAGGGTACAAGTTGTGTGTTTAATATTTACATTTAAAGAGACAGTAACACACTTCAGGCCAGTTTTGGACTGGGGAAAAAAAACAGTCTCACTGTGCCTGTCTCTGTCTGTCCATCTCACTGTCTTCTCTGTAGTATGTGTGTGTTAGGACTCACAGCATATGGACTGGTAGGTGAGACAGTCTCGCCCACATCTGTGTGTGTGTGTGTGTGTGTTGGGAGGCTCAGTGTGTTGTTAGATTTATGTCCTGCTGCACATCTGGTCCTCATTGGCAGCGTCAGAGCATCAAGTTGCAGCCAGGTGGATTTGAACACACACACACACACACTCAATTCAGTCCTAGTGACTTTATAAGCATGGCTATATATATATTTTTTTTTTAGCTCTCTGCACTCTGTCTGTCTGTATATCCATCCATCCTTCCATCCATCCATCCATCTGTCTGTCAATATATCTATCAGTCTGTCTTTTAGTCTATCTTTAATCTGTCTTGTGGTGCTGTTGCTGCTGTTTGAGAGGTGGCTGATGGAGTTGTGTCTCACTCATCCTCTCTATTTGCAGGCGGCTCTGAGTGCCTTGAAGCAGCTTTCGGAACAGGGACTCGACCCGGTGGACGGAGGAGTCAAGGTAGAGAATGGATCCTGTGAAATGTACGTATCTCTCTCACCAGTGCTGCCGATGTAGTGACTTTGTCACTAGATGTGCTGACCATTGTTTACCAATGACCACTCACTGATCACCATTGTTCTTACTGACCAATCACTGATCACCATTGTTCTCACTGACCAATCACTGATCACCATTGTTCTCACTGACCAATCACTGATCACCATTGTTCTCACTGACCACTCACTGATCACCGTTGTTCTTACTGACCACTCACTGATCACCGTTGTTCCCAATGACCAATCACTGATCACCAATGTTCCCAGTGTCCAATCACTGATAACAGTTGTTCCCAGTGAATAGTCACTGATTGCCTTTGTTCCCAGTGTCCAATCACTGATAACTGTTGTTCCCAGTGACCAGTCACTGATCACCACTGTTCCCAACAGCCAATCATCCCAATACGTCTTTGCTTCTGTAGTAACAGCACATACACGGGGACTTGTATGGTGAACGTTCCACATAACCTAAGACTAATAATTAACAGATTTAAAAACTTGTTTAGGAAAGTAAAGCCTATTATTGTTGATGTGATGATGTTTGTCTTAGCACTTTGTGTCAGCGCTTTGTAACAGTCACGGTGCTTTGTGAAGTTTATCAGCACAGGAAAGTCTTCAGGACAGAGGAGGTTATGCTTTCCGGCTTCTCGATAGCATGTCAAGCCGCATTTTTTGAGACAGTGATCAGATCAAGTGAGACAGAGAAAAATGAGAGAGGCTGGTGAGAGCATGACTGTTTATCGTGGCTATAACACAAGTGAGAACAAGAACTTGTCTCTCAGATGCTGCACAACATCAAATCTATAAACTGTTAAAATGTGCAACTTTTCATCCATTAATAAATGAAACTTTGTAATTGATGGCAAATCACTGTGGTATAAGCAGAATAACACCCTCCTGACTGTGCTGTTGAACAAAAACAATGCATTCTGGGTGGTAGCGACACTCCGCTTGCGCGTTGTGCCACATCACACCCCCCCGCTGTGCATTGTCATGGTATATTTTATAACTGATTATCCACACACACACTGCTAAGAAAAGAATGTTTGTGAGGCCACAGACCTGTCTCTCTGTCTTTGCCTCTCTCTCCTTCTCTCTGTCTCTATCTCTGTTTGTCTCTCTCTCTCTCACACACACAGATGCACACACACACACACACACACGTCTGGCTGTGTGCTTCAAATGTGTCCTTTAAATGTCAGAGTTGGACGTTGTGTGTCAACTAATCTCACTAAGTGATTGTGAGAAGCCTACCTATTACACACACACACACACACACACACACGTTATCGTCTCGTTATGATATGAATGAATGTTTTGCATGATCATTATCCACCTGTGGGAAATGGGGAATTCTCTCTTCCTTCACTCTCTTTCTGTCTCTCTCTGCCTCTCTGTCTCTCTCCCTTTCTGTCTCTCTCCCTCTCCATCTCTCTCTGCCTCTCTGTCTCTCTCTCCCTTTCTGTCTCTCTCTCTCTCTCTTTCTGTCTCTTGCTCCTTCTCTGTCTCTCTCTCTCCCTTTCTGTCTCTCCCTCTTTGTCTCTTCCTCCCTTTCTGTCTCCCTCCCTCTCTGTTTCCCTCCCTTTCTGTCTCTCTCCCTCTCTGTTTCTCTCTCCCCCCCTCTCTCTCCCTCTCTGTTTCTCCCCCCCCCTCTCCCTTTCTGTCTCTCTCTCCCTTTGTCTCCCTCCCTCTCTATCTCTCTCTCCCTTCCTGTCTCTCACTCCTTCTCTGTCTCTCTCCCTTTCCTTCTCTCCCTCTCTGTCTCTTTCCCTCTCTCTCTCTCTCTCTCTCCATCCCACTTCCTTTCACACACTTATACACTTTTAACCTTGCTGCATTCTCATTGAAGGCCGTGTCCCCAATCAGAACACATCCCCGTAAAGGCTCAGGGCCATGCTGTGTTTCTTGTAAAGATGAAGGCCGTGTCTCCAGTCAGGGATGTTTCCACTGTAAGGACCACATCTTCAGTCAAGCTTCTTTCTTCTGTGAGGGCTTTATCCATATTTAGGTCTGTGTCCCTAAATAGTGCTATCTTCGTCCCAGACTGTCACCCCAATGTCCACATTCAGCATCGTGTCCCCTATGATTGAATGTATTCCTATCCAGGTAGTGCAGTGTTCACAGTCAGTGCTAATGGCCGTGTCCCACAGAATGTGTGTCTTCACTCAGGGCTGTGTCCCCTAAGCCTAGATGCTGTCAATCAGAGTTATCAATAAAACACTGTTGTGGAACAAAATCGACTGATCCTAAGCCTCGCCTTATTTTAATTGACCCTCTGGTGACTGCCTAGCGACTGTTGCTACCTGCCATTTGCTCAGCACTTAACAAACGCACCAGTGATCCTTGTGGATATATTTTTCATTTGTGTCTCCAAATATGGTCAAGTGATGTTTTACTCATTTCCAGAGCTTAATTTATAATATTTCAACTTCTGACTAATGTGGGTGGAGGGCAGGAAATTTATCAAGGTACAGTAGCATTCAGTCAAAAATCTCTGGTGTCTTCTGTAAGCAAACAGTAAAGAAGGGCCTGCTGTTGTAGGAAAACAATCAGTGATGCATTAGCGTGATCCGGTCCCACCATAACGTTGACAATTTCCCCATAACAGCAAGTCCCAAAGTGTTTGCCAGCAATTAACGTCTACAAATTTTATTTATAAAAGAATGACATACTTTTTATCCATTTATAGTTACACACCCATGAAACAAGTTAGTTCTTGTTCTATAGTTCTATAACAGCTATAAACAGTCATTCCTTCACCAGTCTCTTTTTGTTTTTAATAATTCAATTCAGTTTTATTTGTATAGCGCTTTTAACAATGGACATTGTCACCAAGCAGCTTTACAGAAATAAATACATTCTGGATATAAATTGTAAATGAATTTGTATGAATTTATGCCTAATGAGCAAGTCAGAGACGACAGTGACAAGGAAAAACTGACAAAAAAATGTAGCTTGTCTCATTGTCAGGAAACTGCAAACCGCCAACAATTAACGTCAACAATTTTGGAGGTGGAAACTGTTTAGTTACAAAGCACTGACACTGGAGACTCCTTCCAAAAAAAAGTCTCTTTACAGAAAGTGATTATATGATTTGCAGCCGGAACTAGTCTCAGCGGTGCTGTTATATGAAATAAATCAACACCTTCTGACCAATCAGAATTAAGAATTCAACAGAGCTGTGGTATAAGTTTCCTTCTGCTGAGTACTCACTGGAAAATGTAACTGATCTGTGAAACGGATCCATCACGTTTTTTTGGTAGCTTAATTCAATGACTCTGCCTCCATTTTTAGAAGATTAATCCCCCATAACAATAATTACCTCATGTGGGTGGAGTCATTAGTGAAGTGATGTTGTGTGTGTGTGTGTGTGTGTGTTTTGCAGACCGGTGAAGCATCCGGATGGGAAACAGACTAACTCAGGCTCTCAGGACTGCGCAGATCCGAACGCTGTCGTGTAGAAAACGAGTCTTCGCGAACGCCGCCGGATTCCTCGGAACATCGACACGCAATAGGGTGGATGTGTCTCAACAACATGACGTAGAACAACACACACTCGCTCTCAGTCTATGTGAAGACAACACTATCTTAACCTTTAGTTACTATGGAAAATTTAACTTGCTAACAAATGTAAAAAAAAAAAAGAAAGAAAACCAAACCAAAAAAAAAGAAGAAGAAGAACTAACGTGATAATGAGTTAATGCATGGTACTGTGTTGACTTTATGGGAAATCTAAGTATTACAAATTTCCCTGATCGATAGATGTTTTTTTTTTTTTTTAAATTTTTATTTTAGTCTCTTACGGATTAAGCAGGTGTGTATCATGCCATGGAATTAAAACGAAACATTATAAACAAAGTTCTGTAAGGGGTGTGGGGGGGAGGGGGGTTTACGTACGTTATTTTTTCTTAATATAGCAATGCTTGAGTGCGTGAAGATTAACAGACGATGGCAGTGCTGTAAAAGTTGTAGTTGTTGTCTTCATATATAATCACCCAGCTTAGCGTTTATGCTGATGTTCATGTATCTGTACGGATGTGTACAAGTATCACACGAAGGAGAAGAAAAAAAGCGAAAAAATCTAACGACAGAGACAGAATTAGCTGAGAGGTCGATGAGGATGTGGTCTGTATTATTGTAAATAAAGCAAGTCCACTAGATTCACATCAACTCAGTGTTTTATGAGCAACGCGATTTCACACAACGTTCCTTACCTCCGTGTTCGCATTCTAAACCCCGCCTGTGCATCCTAACATCAACTCATTTTACTTACTTCATTTCATCCCCGCCCACTCACGTTAACCTCTTTTCCTTCCAACCTGGTCTACTGCATTAACCACGCCCCCATCCAGCCTCATCTACTGCATTAACCACGCCCCCATCCAGCCTCATCTACTGCATTAACCACGCCCCCATCCAACCTCGTCTACTGCATTAACCACGCCCCCATCCAACCTCACGTCCATCTTTTTCATTTCTTACTTAACTACGCTTTAAACTTGTTCCGTCTCTTGCTTTAACCCCGCCCCTCACTCACTGCTACGTAGCCCCTTCACCTAAATATTCACTCTAACGCTGTCTTCTTCTTCCCGCTCAAGCCTTGATTCTTCAGACAGACCCCACCTCCTCTTTAACTATGTAACCAACCCCACCCTGACCCTGCCCCACACCCTAACCCCGCCCACACCAGTCATTACCAGTCATAAGTGTTCCTACGCAACATCTTTTGTGGATTTGCGAGTTGGACGAGATGTGTAACGGTTATCGTCACGTGCTAATTCTGTTTCTGTGTTTTCTCCCAGCACATCTACACCCTAAACGCTGTGTGTTGTATCGACTTAATGCATCAACTGAGTGCTTTTAATAACTGCATTCTGGAGGAGTTTAGCGAAGAGAGCCTGCATAGCTTCTCCTTCCAAACAGCTCGATTACTTGAATCTTTAATTTTCACAACAGCATTTTTCTCTGTTTAAATTTTGAGTTAAGGAAATGCAGTAAAATCACATCAGTTTGTGTTGAAAAGGTGTGTATGTGTGTTTTCATTTGCTTTTTACTGTCCTTTTAGGCCCAATCCAGTCCGAGCACAGAGCTGAGCAGTCGAGGATTACCTACCTTAATAATTATATTAATGAACTTGAACTCGCATCCTGCTTTATCACTAGCGCAGAACCTTAATTGCTGAGCTCCACTGCCAACTTCCTCATTTCCTGCCAGTACAGGAAGTAAACAATTGATGTTGAAGCTGCTCTGTGTTTTTATCTCCTAACTAAATCCACAAGATTATCAAATGGTTACGCAGCGATACCTCAGTGGTTAAAGTTCTATATTAGTGACACAACGGGTTGTGAGTTCAAATACCCAGACTGGCAGAAAGTCACTCTTTATCCCTTGAGCAAAACCTTTAATTACCACTATTATTAAAGTAGCCAGTAATTGCACAGGAAAAATAAAGATAGCTTTCTAGGAAATCATCTGAAAAATGTAAAGTGAAAAAATGTCTGATATTTTATGCATTAAAAGTTGCCCAAAAATGTAATTAGAGAACAGAAAAAGTCATAGACGTCATCAAGAAATCAAAGATTGTGTGGACACACTTGCCCCTCCTCTTTGTAAACCATCATAATATCATGACCTTCATTTGCATATTTGGAGCATGATTGGCTCTTATAATTTATGATGCAATAATTCGTGCTTTTAATGAGTACAACACTAACTCAATTTCAGGAAGTTCAGCTTTCCTGTTTCACAAAATAATCTGGTAAAATGTGGTGTATACCGTTTAGAGCAACTTTAATTATTACTATTATTAATGATGACAATAGTTCCCATGTTGTTTTTACATGTGTTTTCTTGCCAACTGTGAACAATAAAACATTAAAAGTCCAGCCTGCCATCTCCTCTGTACCCAACAACAGTAATCCTAGAAAGAGACTTAGTGAGGATTAGCTCCAGACGAGTTTATAGCTAGAAAGTGCTGGAGTCACTGGTCACATGTTCAAGTCAAGATTTTCTGCTCAATTTCAGGTCAGATTTTACATTTTTATCAGTCTGTGCAATAAAGAAAATCCCCCAAAAGGTTTTAACCATAAAAAAACACATTTTAATAAATTTAAGATTGGTTTAATTATTGCTATATACAAATTTGATAAAATACTCAATAATTACAGCTGAGTAATTGGTGATACTCTTCTGGGAAATCACTCACTTAAATTTGAAACACTGCCCATTTCAGTTTTAGTTTCCCAGTCATTGGAAAACCTCGAGAATTAGAAAACTGATTAAAGCCCCTGGGAATTTAAGTGAAGTCAGGGAAAAGTAGAAAGTGAGATTTTAGTGTCTATTCTCCTCAGCTATTCTCCAGCCTTCATCTGTCCAGGCTCAGTGAGTCTGTGCCCACTGACAGGAGTGGAACCTGATGTGGTCTTCTGCTCTTGTAGCCCATCCACCTCAAAGTTCAGCGTGTTGTGCATTCCGAGATGCTTTTCTGCTCACCACGGTTGTAAAGAGTGGTTGTTTGATTTAACATAATCTTCCAATAAACTCCAACCAGTCTGGTCATTCTCCTCTGACCTCTCATCAGCAATGTTTCCACCCGCAGAACTGCTGCTCACTGGGTGTCTTTCGTACCATTCTGTGTAAACTCTAGAGACTGTTCCATGTAAAAATCCCAGGAGATCAGCATTTTCTGAAATATTTAAACCAGCCTGTCTGGCACTGATAACCATGCCATGGACAACGCCACCGATCACATTCTGATGTTTGATGTGAACGTGAACTGAAGCTCTTGACCTGCATCTGCATGCTTTTTGCATCATAGTGATGCCACATGTTTGACTGGGTGGATAATTGCCTGAATGTTCAGGTGTTCAGGTGGACAGTGAGTGTATCTGTCAAAAAGTAAGACATACAAAAGAAAAAAAAAAGAAAGACATGGTAAAATGAGATCCTATTAGCAAGAAGGTAATTTCCATAACTTGTTTCTTATTTTTCTATTTACATCTTTTATTACACCAATAAGAGCTTTTTAAAGGAGACCTGAGAGATGTTCATATGCATTTGTACCAAATCTATTCATCTACTTATCATTGTTACTTTTTATTCTTTACTGTAGGCCCTTAATCCTCAGCTGCTCGGCTCTGGATGGATCACTTCAGAGGAACTAAAAACGTAAAATGGCTAGGAGGTGAAAAATGTAGAGATTTAGAGAAAATATTTAAATGCATTGTTAGTTTTTGGAACAGAGGCACAACATTTCCAATAAAAATCTCATGTCATTATCAGGCACAGAGCAGAGATTTAAACTAGAAAGTTTAAGTTTAATTTCAGCTAAAAATCAATTAAAATATAATAAGAATAAAATATGAAAAGTCTAAAATCATAGCTATTTTATATGTAATTTTAGCTCATTTTTTTATACCGTTGTATATGTAATTCCATGAAATGAATTCCAAGTGTATGTATGTGTAAGTGAAATGAGGTGTCAGATGTATGAATGTAAATGCAGTGTTGTATTTAGCCAGGAATACCATTAGCACCTTGTAGTAGCCCAAGTGTTTGTGTTTTTTTTTACCAACACTTGGTGTTAACTGAAGTGAACGAGCCTTTTGCTGGAGCAGATGGTGCTGTGCTAACACTCTCCACCTTAACACACTTTCATCATATACCTGATCCTCCATCATTGATCAGGAATCTGAAAACCTGCTGGGTGAAGTCCAGTACTGAAGACAGTACGTTAACACCACGTTGATTATCAGCGTCGGTGCCATTTTTAACGTTTATTTTAAATTTCACTTCCTAATGGGAACGTATTCCCAGCCCCTCCCACACCTGGTTACTGTTGCCACGCAGGTCACGTTTCTGAAGAATGTAAGTGGAGCTGTGAGTTAAACTACCACAAGATGCACTGATCAGTTTTGTGGATCTGGAAAGGCTTCAGGTAGATGAGTGTGATCGAATACTGTTGGGTGTGTTAGAACTGTATTGTGTGTTAGGATTCTAACGAGTGTGTTTTAGGATTCTAAAGAGTATGTGGTGGGATTGTAATGAGTGTGCTAAGATTCTGTTGATTGTGCACTTCCACTTAGTGTGAGTTTAAGCGAAGCTGCTGATTGGTCGGCTGCTGTAATGTCCGTTATGCTACACACACTGGCAGCTGGAATTCTAATTGACCAACATTCCGATAGTGTGTTTCAGGGAATTTGTGCACATTCAGTCACAAGAGCATGAGTGAGGTCAGGCACTGATGTTGGAAGAGGAAGCCTGAGGCGCAGTCGACGTTCCGGCTCATCTCAGTGGTGTTCAGTGGGGCTGAGGGCAGGGCTTTGTGTTGGGTTGTGGCTATGTGCTTGATTTTGTGCATCTGTTAGTAATCGGTGTGGCTCACACACCTGAAGTCAATAATTAGGAGTGTCCACATACTTTTGGCCATATAGTTTATCTGTACAATAGAGATGCACAAAGCTGAATGGAGCTTGAATGTTAAGAATTATTATTATTATGGGCTGTCCTCATATTAGAAAGCAAGAAGTAGTACGAGGAATAACAGTACCATTCTCACACACAGAGACTAAACTGCCCTACTGCTCTACAAACAGTAAAGAAACCTCCACAAAACAGCAAAACTAACTCGTTTTTTTAGTGTCTAGGCATCTGATGCCACCTCTGTGCTCCACCATTTAATAATTTTACTTATTTCAGTGCTGAATTCTGGAACGTTCTGTGTCCTCAGCAAGCCGTCTCCTGTTTTTTTGTGGGGGAAGGGGGTACTTGGCTGTCAGTTCGGCTTTCCTGATTTTTTTTTTTCCCTCCTCTTCTTTTCTGTGTGTTAAGTCTTAATCTCCCCTCAGACCTTCTGTCCATCCAATTAGTCACGCATCAGAAACCTAAAATCCTCGTTAAAGGGATTGGCATTTCTAATCTCTCTGTGTGTGCTGCTTCTTTAGTGAAACCTCTCTACTTGGTGTTCTAATTAGGCCATTTTAATGGTCTGGACCAAACACTAGAACAAATAAAATCCGTTTTAATGAGACATCTTGTTAGTGGTTATTTTGAGGGTCTATACAGTGTTATTCATGGTGGCCATGTCTATTACCCATAATGCATGGCAACTGTACATCAGGTTTCACACAAATGTCTGCAACTCGGTTTAACAAATGAGTGTGCAATTAAATAAAGTGTAAATTAGCGACACTATTTGTGACACAGAGCTGGAGGTAATATATGTTTATGTTCCTGGTTCCTCAGGATTTCGTGTAGTAAATGGTATTTGCACAGCACAGGGTCTGTTGAGACATTCTGAATGATTGTGAATTGACAGTGAAGCACAATCTAAATCAGTTTATTAATTTAAGTTAGGCAGAGACACTAAACATCGGATCCGCACGGCGTGCAGCTCCTTATGAAAGTTACAAAAAGAGGCATCAAATAAACGGCATACTGTCAACAAACGGCAAACATGAAGAGGTAGCGACTTCAGGCTCGTCACTGTGAACAAACGGCACCTACTGGAATGTACATCAAATCCATCAATGATTCTTGTCATAGACATACAGAGTATCCGAATCCCGATCATCAAATTACGAGTCACATCTGCTTGAAGTGGAAATATATGACGGACATGCGGAATACATGTACAAACCAATGTTGTGACACATTTCATTCAGTACAGATGAAATGATAACGTAGACACACATTTCAGTCCATGTTCTGCTTCTTTTACATTTTCAGTGATTAAAAATATATACTGAATTTTCTTAAAAATAAAATGTAGACACATACCTCATCCTGCCTAAAAATTTTTTTAAAAGATCAACAAATCAGTAAAACGCAGCTGCTTTCTTTGTTTGTTTTCCATAATTAAGAAGGAGCTTGCTGAATAAATGACATTTGACCTACAGTTAATTGCATGACACATTTAAGTCTCTCTTCTGAACGAATTTCCAGCAATGATCATGAAAAAAAAAAAAATATGACATCAGTGACATTAACATTATTGATTACTGATTAGCATTGCTGGTGATAACATTAATGCCCTCACTGTTAGCATTAAGTCTTGCTATAATAACATTAACACCCAGCTTTAGAAACATTTCAATGACTGGGTTGTATTTTCACAACCTCTACATTGCCATGTTACTGAAGGATGACTTTGGAAGATCAGTCTGCTTTTGTTTGAAGATTTTGTGAGGAGAAAAATAAAATAACACATATATATACAGGAATCTTTGCATCAGCAGCCACAAAGTGACGAATTACAGTCTGTGCTATTGTGATGGACGCTAAAGGGCCAATACGTTCTCAGACCTCCCCACAGGCCTCAGCTGTGTGCGTCTGAGTTTAATCCATGCGTCCAAGAGATGAAGCGTTGCTCCGGGAATTGAGGTGGTGCAGCGGTTTTGGCTAATCACAACGATAATGGCAGTGTAGAGAAATTACGTAATTACAGTGCATGTCTACAAAACACAAAGTGACAAAGGGGGTTTCCTACTGCCCGTACAGTAACATACTGTATATTTCGCAAAGACGCTAGATAATGCTGGTGACTACATGATGTAAATAATTACTGAATACCTCACGTATGATTTCAGACCTATTGACGCGGTATATAGAAGCTCGCTTTGCTTTCAAACGAACTAAACGAAAGACAAACACAAAGAGGAAATCCTCAGCGTAGTCCACAGCGCTCTTAGTTCCAGAGGAACAATATGGTAAACGTTTGCATCTGCTCAATGCAAGTGCACCAGTCTAAACTCAGTCTCTCTCTCTCTCTCTCTCTCCCTCAGTGGTCGTATCCTCTCGTTGTTTCATGAAGCGAGTTGTTTAGATCCCATTTTTCGCCTCGTTGTTGTTCATGGCCTCTTTCCTCTGAGCCAGGAATGGATACATGCACTTGTCCGCACCCAGGAACCGGTACATACACACAATGGCCTCGAACGGCAAGATGCTAAAACAAATGAGAGAGAATGGTATGATTTTGTATTTACACAACAAATGTGGTATTCATGAAAATTCAAAAGATTTTTATCCTTTAAGAGCTCACGTTTATGTAAATTTATGTATAACGTGAACCTCGACTGATCAGCTTCAAATCTTGTAAGTAGCTTGAGTTACTGCAAATTTGTTTTGTATGCAATTTTATATATTCGCTGTCACTCAGTTGTTTGATCTTAATGACTTGAAAGAAATCAATCCAAAACAAATCCAGAAATTAAGAGAAATAAGACTAGCCATTCAATTAGGACAAAAGTAATGGAACCTTACAAATGGAGGGAGAGTTAGTGTGTGTGGTAGCCGACACGTTGCAGTGGCGGAGCTGCATTACTGGAAGAATTGGCACATGATACACATAGACGGCGTTCTTGTTTGTGGAGTCGCTAACTGTAAATCTGTGCCATGAACATGCTTGGTCATTGCACACACGGGAGTACGAAGAAATTTAATGTTCCCCAAACTTTGTGTAAATCTGTCTAGAATTTTTCATTTGGTTTGGCCTACAAAAACATTTACACAACTTTACTAAAAGATATATGAGGCTCATTAACAGCAGTACTAATTACCTCGCTAGTAGCCTTGCTAATGATAGAATTACAACAGTCTATATGGTATAACTGATTATACAATATACACACAGCTATTTTCTGCCTTTTTTGGCCTGAGGACAATGTTAGCATAAGCTTCTGTGCAGTCACATGCTCACCTCTTCATGAAGTTGACCATGTAGACGATGCGTGGCGTACAGATCATGGGCTGGTCGGTCAGGATGGCCTTCATTGCCTGCTTCACACAGAACTCAGGCTTCAGCGGGGGCAGGAATGGCTCGATCTCCTTACTAAGAGAGAGACGGGAGAGGACAGAGGAGGTGACGTGAGAGCCCCATTCAAGAAAATCTGTGCTTGTTCTGACCTGTGACCTTTAGCCACTAAAACTGTTGACAATTTATAAGTGACAAATCCTCTCACAGAATACATGCGAATGTTAATGACGTCTAATTTCCAGCAAATGTCATATGCTCTGAATAGTGCTTACCACTGCAGGTGGAGACAGCAGATGGAAGTTCCCACTTTTACACATACAGCAGGACATTAATATGCCTTGCCTCTGGCTTGCATTTGATAGCTGATTGAAAATGCTTGACCTATCATCTAACCAATCATGGGTGAGGCTGGGGTTCAGTTAGTTCAGTTCAATAAAACAGTATGTCACTTCTAGCTAGCAGAATCAACTTTACGCTACACTGTTAACATTCAGATTTGTAGCAATTTCAAACCATATAAATTGTTTGGTTGAAGAATTCTATATTAAAATAATCTCCTTCTAAATGTTTACTATTGCAACACCGTCGGCTTGCAGAGCAACGTCACACGTTGAGTTGTGAAGGAACTGTTTGGATATTTACCGTATCCTGCAGCCTCTGAACATGCCTGTGTCCACCAGATACGGACACACCAGCGTCATCTTGATGCCGTCTTTCTCTGAAGCCTTGATCTCGTGGCTGAGTGACTCATGGAAGCCGATGGCTCCGAACTTGCTTGCACAGTAATCCTGCCATTGTGAATTAAACAAACATAAAAACCTTTAAAAAAAAAAAAAAAAAAAAAAAAAAAAAAAAAAAAAAAAAAAAAAAAAAACCCCCCAATAAAATAAATTTAAGTAAGTCAAAACAGTAACCCCACAGGTTAATATGTGAAACAAGTTTTT
>CM075024.1:14346070-14366412 GCA_037576675.1 Pangasius sanitwongsei
TGAGAGGAACCAGGCTCAAAAGGGAACCCATCCTCATCTGGGTGCAACAGATAGTGCGATTAAATAAATAAATCCCTCCCAGTTCTTTGTTAAAGTTTTGTTAATCATTCTCAGTTCTCCGATCCAAAGTAGTGCAACACATTTCTCGTTAATCATGCCTGTTAGCTGTTTTTGATGAAATAATTAATGTGTTTAAATTGATAACCACCACTGCCAATGCCTCCTATCACTTTCATGGAGTACTTCTAGATTCAAGGATTTCCTTCAGTACCAGACTGATCCAACCACAGTGTAGTAAGGAGTGCTGCTGACTGCTATCAGACCGTACAAGGCGTTTTAGGACTCTGGACATAAAACAAGTGAAATATAATACAATGAATCACAACGAATCTTCAGTTACTGTGCATTTGGTTCCTGTATTTACTGATCTATACACCTGATGTATTTATTTACACACTCTACCTCTTTATCTAGTCAACTACTCTCTGTCACCTTCTAATATTCATATTCTTTAGTGCACAGTGTTTTGTGTAACTGCTGTAACAAAGCAATTTATCTTACAGTATCAATCAATTCAAGAATCTGTTTATCAAGAGACTCGATTTTATTAAATCCGATGTTCTCTACTTAAATGTAAAAATCCTAAATAATGTCAGGCATCTGTAATTAATCCAAGAGCCAGTAGTAATTTTTGAGCAAATGTAGTGCTTACATGGTTACTTAAAAATGGCAAGTTCCATTAAAGCACAAAAAAACCCAAATCTAACAAACTATAAAAAAAACCTATACACTTGTAGTGACTAAATACCACTACAAGTGTGTGTGTGTGTGTCAGAGGGAAAGCACTTCTGGTTTTGTGGTATTAATGAACCACATCCTCTACTGTGGCCTGTTCACGTCTCCATTCATCACAAAGCTTTCATCTCACAACCACAACACAAAGTGCTTAAGAAAACACAAGCAGAACCTTAATGAGAGTCCAAACTACACACACACGCAGCACTTATAATCTGAAAATGTTTTTAGCGCCATTTACGACCATCAGCTGACCAATGAAAAAATAAGCACAGTCAATGTATCTGAATCAAAGTGTGAACAAAAGTGACTGCTATACAGTCATATTACTATTGTGCTCATTAAAACAAAATGAGATATCACATTTGGTTTGTGAGGAGACAGTGACTCAAATTAACCAGAAATGACAAAGTACTGTTCCATAGTTCATATAGTTTGACCAGAATTTGGCCTTTACAGGAACAACTGCCCATTTAAAATGTCTGCAATAAATGTTTTTGTTCCTAATTTGTGTCTGCAGTGCAGTGCCCTTCTTCCTCTGTGATTTCTTCATTTTAATTCCTTTCAAATAATTTCATCTGTCATTTTCCTTCATTGCAAAATATCCTCTCAGGGTCCGTGCTCCCAAGAAAAATGACAATGGACACTTCATTTAGTGCGTAAAAGGCCTATTGAAAAAGCCTTAGTAAAATAATAATAATATTAAAATGTAGCACTTCAGTGCTTAAGAAAATATAAGCAAACTTTCTAATCCATGCTCAAACACTGCATTTGAAATCTAAAAGTCTACTTAAGCATTTTACAGTTCGTTAGCATTAACTGTATTGAAGCGGCTCTGCACAGGAACTTTTCTTATTGCCATCACAGACATCCATAGTCACGTTGCCAAGCAAAATACAAGGTGTCTAATGGGAGAGATTAGTGCAAAAACACTGTACTGCTAAAGGGTACACAGATCGACTGCATTTCTTTGAGTTAAACAGGAAGCACAACCACAGCAGTCAGTGTAACAAGCAATCAACATCACTCAATTAATTCGGATCACTTGGCAGAGGTGTAGAGACTTTTGTGTGTGTGTGTGTGTGTGTGTGTGTGTGTGTGTCTGGCACTTTGTGAACCTTCACACTCCTCTCCACTGGCCCATCAATAGCTCTGTCAGGCAGATAAACAAACAGATCCTCCCTGTGAACGTGTGAGCGCAGCCCAGCATGGTGCTGCACAAACTGCCCCCTCCACAGGGCGCTGCGGGGGAGAAAGCACACTCGTTTACCAACACCAGCTCAATTAGGGAGGAAAAAAAGCCACCTCCAAATGGCCCCATCAGTGGGCTTTTAATTAACAAAGCAGGGAAAGTTCCTGTGAGACGCCGACCGGCCAGCCTTTTGTGTCTCTGCAGAGTGGGAATGGAGGTCCCTCGGAGCTGCTGCACTGCGCTCACTCTCCACTGATTACTGAACTTCATCCTCACAGGCATGTGGTGATATAAAAACATTAAAATCAACACGATCACCTAACACGCTATGCAATCTGGGAGTTTTATTAGGTTTGGGATTTGGCCAATCACACACAGTGCACTATTTTGACATACCGTTTGCAGTTTGGGACGTAGCCAATCACACAGTACTATGAATAACCAATCATACAGATGTCACACGTACTGTTTAATATGGTACTATGCCAATTACATAAATGGCGTACTGTTTTATGTCATCATTTATTCCAAATGCTGTTTCCATCCTGGCCTTAATCCACACCACAACGTTTACACCTAAAGTCATGGGCCATGTCCCAAACAGAACAATACCGTAATAGATAAATAGTGCACCACCTAACATCCACAACAAAGAGAGACCTGGGCGGCCTCCTCCCGAACAGGACACAGAGGACGTCTGAGACGAAAAAAAAAAAAAAGCACAAATAAACACCCATCACACACCCTGCACATCCAGCCTTGTTCTAAATATGCTTTTGGCTCCAAACAAAGGGCTTAATGCTATTTGATTAATGCAACGTAATGGAACTATCTCTTCTACATAGTGCTTGTGCAGGAAAGCAGCAAAGAGAGAAACGATTACCTTATCAGATGTGGGCGTTTTAAAACTAAACATTATTGTGTAGGATTTTTACATGACCACCAGAACCTTGCTGGTGGAAAAAGGCTACGTGATGTAATCTTGATAGTATTAATCATATGTGTAGAACCAAAAACTCCTGACCTAAAACAGTTAAGCTGCATCTCACTGCAAATAAACCTACGCATACTCTTTTAAGATGCAGATAAGCAGGTGTGGATGTTGATAAGAAAAAAAGGGAAAAAAAGCATAAGTGTATTCATGCACATATAGGGCCGCGTATTATTCATCATCACGCGGCCCTATATGTATTCATGCACATATAGGGCCGCGTGATGATGAATAATACGACTGTCATGAATACTTTGCTTAATATTATCATCTCATCACTGAGGAAGCCGTACATGCATATGTATAACTCACTTTTATACATCATGGCTTATGAGATACGTTAAAGTTGCTTATTAGGAGCAAACGGTGATGGAGAGAGGCTATGCGCTGAGAAATGCTCAGTTGTCCATCGACATTTTGTTCTCTCTGTGATGTGGCTGTGAGAGGGATCGTCTTTGCTCTTTTGCAAATGGACAAAGGGAATTAGGTTCAGCCGTTTGGTCTCTGTGGCAACAAAAGGCAAACATGCTTTCAAGAGGTAAGCACAAATACCACAAATAAAAGGAACGAGATGTGACTCACAAAGGGTCAGAGACTACGTGATAAACAGTAACATTGAAACGGCAGCTCTATTTCCAACCAAATGTAAAGCCGAAGTGTTAAAAGAAGTGGGACTGGTCATGTGTTTCCATCATCTACCCCTCTAAAGAGGAGTAACTCTCTGCGTCACACTTTGCTCTAAACACACACGATCGTGGGCCACGGCCCCCTGGTTCGAGACTATATGTTAAATATGATGTGGTTTGGGATGTAACCGATCACGCAGATGAAGTATGACTCACCCAGAAGTGCGCGTGGCAGTTGACCACCATGGTCCTCTCGATGAGCTCGTCTGGACACTCCAGCAGGTGCTGCCCAGAGACCACGCCCGCATTGTTGATCAGCAGGTCCACATCGCCCACCTCGCGTCTCACACGCTCGGCCGTTGAGTACACGCTCTCGCGCTTCCCCACGTCACACACGTATGTGTAGACCTGCGGCTTGAACGGCTGCACCTCCTCCACACCGCCTGCTCGACACGCACACACACACACACCAGTCAACAAATTATACATTAGTTACTTTCTCTCAAACAGGCACGCCTGAAGATTACATTTTCGCATGGTTTACAATAGTAACGCAATGTTGTGTCAGTGATGGTGATCTTCCTGAACGTCGATAATTGAAGTCATCCACAATGACACTAAGGTGTGTGATGAATATCACAGTGTAGTAGAGCTGTTACCGTGTGATGGGCTCACAGTAAGTCACGGTGTATGATCGGTCCCTGTGACGTCTCAGTGCACTGAAAGCCCCACCTCTGCTGCCTCCTAGCATACACGTATCTTTATCAACCATCACAGTACTGCTGACCAAAACTAAACGAAATATCTATCTGCTTTTGGCTTAGCAGTGCTGCACACTGCAACGCTTCTTCATCGCAGTGACTCTCTCTTTCAGCTTATAAGGACAATGTAATGAGATTTTATAGAGAAAGCGTTTTCAAAAATATCTTCCTAAAATATATAAACAATTAGGGGACTTCACCCCTGGTTTGTGCTTTTAAATAGTTAATTGATACCGTGATACCACCGTGACATTTTAGGACTAGGTTATCATACCGTGAGAACTTTAAACCGTTACACCCCTACAGTTGTTTCTTAACTGTTTACATGCACATCTCTAAACAGGAAGCATTTAGTGATCCTGTAACTGCAACAGTCTCATTCTCTCATCCAAGTGTTAATGTGCATCAGGTTACAAGCTAGTTACTGAACATAATTATAACACACACACACACACATGCACACGCACACACCCTGTGTTTTTTTTTTCTTTACCCTCTCTGTCCGCGTGCGTCTCCTGTTCCCGGTAGATCTGTCTCACGAGCTCTGCGGTCTCCTCGTTGCTCTGGCTGTTAATGTCCCACAGCACGAGCACAGCGCGGCGGCGCGCGAACTCCTGCGCGAACAGGCGGCCCAGTTGACCGCCCGCGCCCGTGATCACGCACACCTGGCCCGCCACGCTCTTCTCACGGGGCCGCGCGACCCAGCGGAGCGCCGCGAGCGCGATCGCCCACATGACCTTCATCAGCACGAGCATGAACTCCAGCACCAAGCCGAGCATCATCACTGTACACTCAGACCCTCAGCACACAACACACCACTGCAGGGGTATTTATATATATATATACACACACAGTAAATATAAAACCTGCTCTAAATGACAAAACGTTTCAAGTCTAGCATAAATAAACCGAATTTAACGACTATATAAAATACTCAAAACATACAAATTATCCTAAACAGCTCTTTCTTTCATTAAAAAAATTTATATAACTAAATCTGTACCTGTCAGTGGAACCTAATTAAAATAATAATTTGGTATTAAATTCTAACATAAATTAACCAGAAAAAAATTTAAGTAAATATTATTTTTAAAAAACAAACGAATTAGCACCGATAGCTAATGAGACGGATCTGTTAGTTCGGTTTAAACATTCCGGTCTCTGAGAACTTCAGACTAACTGACGAGAAAACTAGCTTTAACCCCAGAACAATAAAAAATAAAATAAAACCTTTTCTTTTCAGAAACAGATAAAAGCCGAGTCAAATCGCTTTTAAATCGAATAAACTCCTGAACCTGCGGAGTCTCGCGCTGAGCGGTCCGGTGTGTTAGGTGCGATAGCTGCCTGTCTCGCGGCGGTGTGCGCGTGCGTCTGTGTGTGTGTGAGTGAGTGAATGAGTGAGTGCGCGCGTGAGCCTCCGAGCGCCACTTCCAGCTGCTGTTCGCTACATCATGCGCGCGAGCCCCATTTAAACCCGCCCAGCGCTGCGGCGAGGACCCCCTGCGGGCTGCCCGCGTCAGTGCCTGACTGGAAAGATTCAGCGCGCACATAAATCTGAGACGTAACGACCTCGTAATACTGTGATTTGTAACGGCTTATCTTATTCATCTCGCACATCAGGGTTTGGTTTATCCGCTTCGAAAGCACATTAAACTCCTCTGGTCCAATACAAGGCTGATTGGGGTCAGGGTCTGTCAAATACTTCATAAACACAAGACTTTAATTATATTTATCAGGTAGAACTGCAATCCAAACAGAGTGATCTTAAGGACATTTATTTACAAAGAAACCGAAGATGAAACTAAGTAAACTAACATATAAGTGCATTTAATATCATGTTTTAAAATGTGTGATGTGTGACAAGTATGATCACGTTCATCTACAATTATTAGTTATTATTTAACTGTTACAATTATAAAACTCATTGACAGTCACACTAAATTCCCTAATTTAGAGCTCAGTCGCTTTTAAGACTACTATAAACAGGCCTAATGTAAATCTGAATCCAAATGCACTTTAATAAATCTAGGAAAAGGTCTGTTTATATGATCCAAAAGTTTAGAATCCTACAGAAAGAACTGTCCCATTGAGCGTGAGTTAAATTTCTGACTGTGTAAGAGCGCCATCTTGTGGTCCGCGGTGATACTGCGCTCTGACAATATTTACATTTAATAACTGTCATCCTTCTACTCCACTATGCCAAAAAATAACCTGTATGCGAAGAAAATAATTGCTATACTGTATAGACAACTTTCCTTCTTTGTTTCCTTCTTTGTTTCTTTAACTTTGTTCTTTCTTTAATACGTTGCTCCAGAAAAACTGCGCATGCGTGAACCCTGGTGAAGAATTTGCTGGCATCCGGCCACTGGTACCATAGTAACGCGTAAGCGTACTTATTATGGGATGCGGTAACTATAGTAGCGTATACTCAAAATGAGGTGACAGAAAACGCTTTCCCGTGAGGATAATTAATGTAACGGTACTATTTAGCTAAGTTAAATAATGATCAAATTAACGTCAAAAATTGCTTTCCGAGCGAGTGGGAATACAGATTTAGATGTTTTAATGTCAAAATATCAGGCTAAGAGAATATCAGTGACTGAAATGCGACCACTTTTTTCTCCTGAAGTGAGAGAAGCCGTCAGTAGAGTGGCACATATCCCTGAGAGGGACTGCAATAAAAACCCTAACGGCGTCCAGTACCTTCGGAAAAACATTACAAACAGCAAACTTTCCTGTTTTAGATTATTACCCGTCGAGGACACGACTGAAGGAGTAAAAATTAATGTTATTTCGTCGAAAAAACAGCAGCCGAACATCCTCAGAAGTGAGTACAGTTACTCAGAGGAGGAGAGAGAGAGAGAGCTTCAGGGTTGGACATGCTAACGCTAACGCTACTCCTGATGTAGTCTTGTGTTTGTTACAGCGTTATTACGAGGCTGTTATTTACATCATTAACTATTAAGGCTATTACCAGACTCAAATACTTCAGCATCATTTTTCTGAACCTTGTTTAAATTAGTCTGATTTTAATTATAGACACATAAGAGGAAACTCAGGCTATAAATTGTTAAAAAATAAAAAAAGGTTACACACAATGCGTCTCTTACTGCCTCATTCAGCTCAGCTCCATCCATCCATATTCCATACCGCGTATCCTACACTGGGTCGTGGGGTTCCCTGGAGCCTCTCCCAGGGGACTCGGGCACAAGGCAGGGGACACCTTGGACCCATCGCGGGGCACAATCACACACCCATTCACACTCTACAGACAATTTAGAGATGCCAATCAACCTACAATGCATGTCTTTGGACTGGGGAGGAGACCGGAGTACCCAGAGGAAACCCCCGAAGCACGGGGAGAACATGCAAACTCCGCACACACAGGGCGGAAGCGGGATTCAAACCCCCAGCCCCGTAGGTGCGAGGCAACAGTGCGAACCACTAAGCCACCATGTCCCCTCAGCACAGGTTTAGAGCTCTGGACAACAAAATCAGTGCTTCACTGCTGTCTGTATCTGTCCTTTAGTGTTATGGGCAGCTCTATCTAGAATGTATATAGAGGTGAAAAAAGATTTGATTTAGAGATTTAAATTTTATAGTTTGTCACTTCTGGGAAAATGATACATTTTTTTATGACTCATCGTATGTTAGTTTTGTGTTTGTCCAATTAAATACTCTCTAGGATGTATATGTCCCGCCCCTGGGGGTGTGTCTTGCTCTAAAATGGCAGCTCATTAGCAGCGAACATGACTGGTCAGTGCATTTGGCTGTGCGTCTTCCTGCACACTATCTCCTTTTACAACCATCCCTCTGTTGAGAAAAAAAAACGGTCAGAGTTTTTTAACATCTAAGAGGTTGTAATTGGTGCAAGTCAGCGTTTATGTGACAGGAACTTTTCGGGGGTCTGTTTTACCAACTTGAGGCTCCGTTATGTCTTCCTCAGGCTCACCGAGAACGCAGTTCTGTCTTTATGCACTGTCTTCATTAGTTCTCTATATTTAGCTAGTCAGCGATGCTGTCAAGTTTGTTTAGATTCGGCGGGAGTGTGGTATATCTTGAATCAGTCCAGCATTTCAACACAACATCCCTCTGAGTTCCTGTTTCAAATCGGGATGTTAAAATAGTTTAGGGAGGTTATTACATATTGGACTAATTCATGCCCTTGTGTACATTCTTGTTTATCAGGAGACATCCATGCACCCATGCTGAGTTTGAGCTCAGAAAACACTCAGTGTCATGGCTTTGGGCGACATTTTCTGTTTGATCCGAGATGGGAAAACGGGATTTACTCCAACACTCATCAGCATTCGAAAGGTGTGTTTATTTCTTCATCTCACACAAACTCAGGGTCAGTTTTTCCTTTAATTTGTCACACGTCTGTAGATGGATGGATGGATAGATAAATAGGTTGATTGATTACTTAGATATCTGTTGTGGTGGGAATAACTGTAATTGATTATGACCGGCTATGACCTGGTTATCTCCCCAAACAGATGAAGATCTGTTCTTCAAACATGCAACTCTTTTACCTCCAGTTTCCAATCCAACATGCAGTGTAAACAGGAAGGAATCGCCCTTCACAGTTACAAAGTCCTGTACTTTAATGTGAGTATTATAATAATATAATAATTGTCACATTTATGGCAAATGGCTTCGATGCCATTTTTTAGACTGAGCACAAGTACAAGTAGATGTTCTTTGTTGATCGTCAATACTGATAGCATTGCCGAATCAGGGGCGTGATGAAGCATTTTGTTTAGCTCTGTTTATGCTGGCTGCTGCTAGCAATGAGCTCTTTGTGCTCAGTTTTATGTCTAAGATGTTATGCTGTTTCAATGGTATTTTTAACAGAGAGAGCAAGGGCAGCTGACCGGAGTGCGCAGAGCAGCATCAATGAGCATAGACTTTATAAATGAGCGCAACTGCACACTGACTCGCAAAGCAAAGTGTAGACCCTGGTGTGTCTCACTGCTCAGTGCTCGCAGAACTGAAGTACTCTCATGTGCATGCTCGCTTCACTGGTGCAGACTCACAAACACAGCTGTGTGTGTGTGCAATTCATGGCACCTTGCACTCATTTTTATAGACCATGGTCGCTGCGCACTCAGGCCGGCTGCCCTTGCGCTCTCTATTCAATAATTACTGTTTTAAATGCCTCAGGGGGTTTTAATCAGGAATCCTTGTATCGTAAGAAGATGCCGTAGTTTCTCCTCCTGATGATTTCGCAGAGCTGCTTTGCTTTGATCATGAACCATGAAACACATCCAAATCGCTGTCATTTTGTGTCGTCTGGTTATTAGCACGTCAGCGTGCACTATGTTTACTTCACGTAGTATCACGTCGTATCGGATGTTCGGATCTGAACATTCTTTACGAGCGTGATCAAATGAGCACAGTACCAGACTGATACCTGATACCAGTGTCGATGCGTCCCATGGATGCGCTCTGTGTTTTGATCTCAGCTCAGAAGACGGGTGCAGACTTAATGCGGTATCGATTACAACGGCACCCATCAGCGCACGCAGCATCTCCAAAAACAGGTGAGTAACACACATCAAAAACAGAGCAGTATAAATAAACTCCTTAGACAAGTGGTTTAGTATTTCAGGTGTCAGCCTGTTTGTGGGTGTGTTTGTGCAGGAGGATAAAGAGCAGAGTGTGTAATCCCTCCACTCTTAAATTCACCACCACTGGTAAGTGCATCATTTTTCACATAGTGTTTATTTCAAAGCCGTTTGAAATTGAAATGATGCCAGACATCTGCTGGCATATGTTTTTCAAATCAAAATAATCATATAACATTTTATCACGACAGGTTTTTAATGGTTATGGGTGTTCCCTAATTTCCCTCTTTCTTCTTTTCCAGGACATTAGTTACTACGTTCATACTCTGCTCGCTGAATTTATTTGATTCATATGCGTACATCAGTTCCATGTAAATGAATTGAGCTGCATTAACACAGTTTGTTTTCGTACATCCGAGATGATTTGATCATGTATTTTCAAACCCTGCAAAAAAAAAAAAATCAAGCTTTCACCAGAGCTCAGGAGAGAGCCCATTCCACTGGCATTGTGAGGCAGCAACATTACCAACATTAATTTAATGCTGTAGTTATGTCTTCCCATCAGCGCCAACATCATCGGGAGATTTTATAGTGTAATTTGAACACATTAATACTACGCGAATTGATATTATTAACATTCTATACAGCTCAAATTAGTAATTAGAACCCTGGTTAAACGAAATCACGTTTTGTTGAGAAATCTAATATTTTTTATGTAAACTATATGTTATATGTAAACTTATGTAAGTCCTTAGATTTATCACTCCCTTTTTTTTTCTTAGTGATTTTAGTCTGCAGCTGTTCCTCAGTTTCCATTGTCTCTAATTTACAGGCCTCTTGTTTCCTTCTTCACTTGTTTTTCTAGTGTTTCTCATTTACAAATGCTCCTTAATGTCCTTCTTCCCTAGTTTCCAAGCTCCCTAGTTCTAGTTTTCTCAGCCCTTATTTCTGGTATGCAGGTGTTCCCTAGTTTTATTCACCTCTGGTTTTCAGTATTCCTATGTCATTTATTTTCTTATTCTCTTGTTTCTAGTGTTTCTGGTTTACAGGTGTTCTCTAATTTCCTCTCTTCTGTACATTTTGTGTGTCCTTAGCTTACAGCTCTATACTTTACTTATTCACCGTCTTCCTTAGTTTTGAGTGTGCGTGTTTTACAGGTCCCTTTTCCCCTTGTTTCCTTGTTTATAGTGTTTCTTGTTTGATGGTGGTCTAGAGATTATGTGTCCATTGTGAATAACAGATTCTGAGTAATACTTGCTCTGTTGTGCACTCAGATATTTGGAGTTGAACATAGAGCTTCGTTGTTTAACCAGGTGTGTGTGTTACTTTGTGTGTAGATCAGTCGTATGCAGATCCGGTGTTGGGAGCTTCAGCGTCATTCATCCAGAGACTTCTGGAAATGTCCACCATGCAGGAGAAAACAGTTCGCCAAGAGAAGATCAAAGAACTCAAGAAGAACAGGAGGCACGAACCCTAATCGTACGATCTGCTGGTTAATAGAAAAGACAATAAAAGCGTTTCTCGGCCAGAAATGAAACATATACAGAGTTCCCCCAATTCTGAATGTCAGCAGTCAGCCAAGACGTATTTGTCTTGTGTGACTGGAGTTTGCTTCTTTAGTTTTGCACTGTAGCTACAAGGGTAATGTAGCTAATAAATGATGGAAGCTTAGAGCTCCATTAAGGCATCATGGAAATTAAACATCACACACTCAATTCAGTCTGCTTTGTCTAGTTGTTCAGTATCTTAACCTTGTTAAAATGCTTTCAGACACTGTGACTTCTGACTGTTATTTAGAAAAAAGTAAAAAAACAAACAAACAGAAAAACAGTAGTACAGATCTTGAAGCTGTAATAATTTTCTTTATTGTAGAATTGTATGTTTAGTTTCAGTTTGACTGAGACAAATAATGCCTTTCAAGGCAAGTGTGTGATGATCTGAGCATGAAGTTTAAACAAGAACAAACTGGTAGCTAGCCAAATAGTATGTGTACCTGACAAAATGCCAATGAGCACAGCTAAAAATTACAATTTGTTTGTCTACCTGGTAACTAGTGTTGAAAGATTTCTAGAGCAGTATAAAGATTTCTCAAATGAACCCGTGTGTGTGTGTGTGTGTGTGTGTGAGATGTAATATAGTTGGCTGAACAGTATCAAATCGACTCTGTCCATAATTAGCAACAGTGTCTCACCCACTGGGTGGAGATGTCATTGTGTCAGAATCACATGTGAACTTGCTTGTGTGTTTGAGTGTTCACGTGTCATGTGGTTGGAAGGGTGTGTGTGTGTGTGTAACAACTCTTTGTTGAAATAAAAATGATAATTTTTTTATATAAACATATTATATAATCATTTATTATATGTTCTAAATGATTTTAATATGATCTAAAAATGATCAAATTTATTAAAACTGGATTTGATTGACCGGAAACCGAATCATTTAGTGTGAAGTCAAGCGAAGAGATGCACGTGTGTACTAGCAAAGCTTATCTTCTTTTAAATTATAAATAGAACAATGAATCATTTGAATCACACCCAATGAATCATTAGATACATCAAATACTGAATCATTACCTTTATCAAACAATCACTTCATAAATGATTCAAGAATAGATTTGATCACATTGTTCTCATGGTATCTTAGATACAGGACCTCAGCAACGGTTGTGTCGCTATTAATGAGTGTCTGTATTGATCAGCGTCCGTATCGATCAGGGTTTTAATTGATCGTCTGTATTGATTGAAACACACAATACTCTAAAATCTCTCCTCTCACACACACATTTAAAACAAAGACTGAGAGAAGTGAGTAGGAACTGAGTGTCTGAAGGCAGATGGTGCATTTTTATTGTGAATTTTTTAAAAGTTGAAGTTAAAAGCAGTAGCAGGATGGGTTTGCTATTCCGCAGTGAAGAGATGTGTTTACTGCAGCTCTTCTTTCAAACCGAATCAGCACTCGGCTGTATTAATGAGCTTGGCCTTTTGGGACTTGTCGAGTTCAGAGATGTGAGTAAAACTCTGTGTGTGTCCTCTTTCGCCTGGATATATCCTTTTTGTCACTCTTCACAAGATTACTGCTGTTTTTTATTGCACAGTTATTATTATTATTATTATTATTATTATTATTATTATTATTATTGCAGCTAAACCCAGAGATGAGTTTGTCTCAGAGGAGATTTGTAAACGAGGTGAGGAAGTGTGAGGAAATTGAGAGAATCATCAGTAAGTCATTCATTTTGGACAAGTTAGGAATACTTTATGCAAGATTTTAATTTAGTTATTTCTCTAATATTGCATTATGTCAAATTTCCAGAGTTTTTGGAAGGTGAAATATTGCGATGTAATATTCCTATCGCTACTGGATCACACAGCAAGGAAACTCATTGTAGCAGAGACACATTGGAGCTTGAGGTGAGATCACAGTTACAAAAATTAATTTTATGGTGTGGTTCCTTAACTCAAGAGTATCAATGATTATTAGTCAATGATTCATATGAAATAATCACAAAAAATAATCACTTTTTTTTAATTGCAGTGGAAATATTAAAGAACATTAATTGGAAATCTTACTGTTTGTAAGGAGTAATCAGCTAACCTGTCAGTCAGACAGCTTGTCGTGTGTACTGATTGTGTGTATTGTCATGTTGTGTGTACAGTGTGAGGTAAAAGCTCTGGAACAGGAGCTGAAGGAGATCAACTGTAATCATACAACTCTGAAGAGGAACCTGACAGAGCTGCTAGAGATCAGTGCGCTGCTCAACGTCATCCACGACTTCTTCCAGGAGGTAAAAAAAAAAAAAAAAATTCAAAATGAATTGTCATTACATCATTTCAATTTCATTTCTGTGATTAAACCCTCAGGCCGAGATGCAGCTGTCCTGCACTGATCTTCAGTCCGACGGACCGCACATCGCTCACCGCCGAAACAGCATCAGCACCATCACAGCTCCCAAACTGAGGTAACACACACACACACACACTCAGACTGAACTGTTCATAATGGACTGAAATGAGAGCCTTCGCTATTTTGAATTTCTAAAACTGAATGACAGGAAGAATGTGAAAATCCAATACTGAGACGTTTTATCCAGCATGCACTCTGTTATTTAAAACCCCGTAAACAATATTAATGTCTAAAATGAATGTGAACACTTTGTCTGTGAGACTGGGCTGGAATAGATACTAAACCATTTGAAGTTATTATAAGTTATTATCAGCTTGTTGTACAGTTAAAGCATATTATTCAGTAACTACAGCGAAATGTGTATGCATTTACCTATATGATGTTAGGAAACCCTAATTATAAACTAACCCTAAATTAATAATAACTAACAGCTAGATATTAAATTGACATTTATCTCGTATAGATTTCTTTAATTTCATATAATTTGGTTTACAGAAGAAGTTCAGTGTCACTAAATTGGAACAGACCCAGTTTACTATTTTAGGGTTCCAGAAACAACTTAAAATATTTGATGTGATTGTATAGTTACCCTGAATATTACTAGGAACAATTATGCCTAATTATGTAATTTTATTACCTGTCATTAATAATAAGATATTGAGACATAAATTGAACTCTAATTAATGGTAGTACCAATTTTATCTCCTCTGTACTGTGTCCTCTATACATTTTACTTATAGAGACCCAGATTTTTTCCCCAGGAGGCAGGTGTATGTCAGTCCCGATGAAGATATGAATACAGACACACATACTTAGACACACGTATAAACTCATCACGAGTCAGTTACTACCACATGGTATAATTATCATGTTAAAAATAACACAAACACTTGTATTACAAAAAGCTACGCTATTATAAACACCACATCCTCAGTTTTTTCTTTTTCTCTTCTCCATTTTTGTATTTTGACGTCATTCTCAGGTTTATTGCCGGTGTGATTAAACACGATCGGTTTCCTGCATTTGAGAAAGTCCTGTGGCGTCTTTTTCATGACAATTTTCTGCTGCGCCGTGCAGAGATTCAGCAGCACCCAGAGGTCAGGGATTAAAGCAAATTTACCACTGTGTGTTATACCCTAACTGGTTCCCTTCCTGCTCATGTTTTCCGTTCAATCATCCGAGACATGTTTAGTGTGCGAAGTGCATCTCAGTGTACTGTAGAACTCACTGTCATTTATAAAAATGGACATGATTGTCTTATTCATTTTTAATACATGTAATTTTAATAGTCTAGTTCATGAGCCTGTTTCCTTATAAATTGTGTTACTGAGCTAAAGGAAGTCTTTTGAGGTGAGTGTGTGGTGGTTAAGTCTAAACTGGAGGCTATAAGCTTATACTTGTAAGCTACATAATCCTTGCAGCTCCTGTCTATTACTCTTATTTGATCATGTATCAACTCTATTATATAAATATATATTATATATATTATATATATAAGTATATATATATATACAGTATTTTCTCTTTTTTACAGGACAGCATAGTGAAGAAAGACGCCTTCATTATCTGTGTGCAGGGCGAGAAGGTGCAGGGAAAAATCCGAAAAATATGCGAAGGGTGAGAGAAATTGCATGTGCACTTTCTGAAGGAGAGTTTAAAAATTGAATTTCAACATGCCTAATATATGATGGTTGTTCTGAAATATTTGTAATGTCACATGAGAAAAGAAAAGGCAAATAATCTTGTTCAGGTTTGGCCTGTGGGCTGCTGTTTACTGACTCCTCTTGCACACCTGGTTCGGAGAGAGAAGGATGGAGTTCTGTTATACGTATAATTTTTGTGTTGAAGGTTTAGTGTCAGTTTGTGCCCGTGCCCGAACACTTTACACGCCCAAGAGGAGATGAAGTGTAACATACAGACACGCATCGAGGAACTGCAAATGGTAAAACATTTCATAATACTTTAGCAATGCAATGATTTTTATAAAGAGACATGAATTGCATTTAGTAGCAATGTGTGTGTGCGTGTGTGCAAGGATCTGCTTCTGAATGCTTGTACTTTATATATAATAACAGGCTATAATTGAGACTGCCATGAATGCCAGATTGTAATTTAAATTCACTGAGTAACACCTCAATCATACGCTCATGTGGTTATAATGATTTCGTTCAGTGTACACAATGTCCAACAGACTGTTTACAGAAATTCAAGTAGAGAATATTTATACTACTATATAAAATAATCATGCAATTAGATTAACCTCTAATACTGTCATGTCACCTGTCTACAGATTTTGCACCAGTGTGAAGAATTCTGCACTGCAGTTTTGAATAAAGCAGCAAACAGAGTTACAGACTGGTCCATCCAAGTGCACAAGATGAAGTCCATCTATCACACACTCAACCTGTGCAACATTGATATCACACACAGACTCACCATCGCAGAGATATGGTGTCCGGTGTTAGATCTCGGCCATGTCCAGCGTGCGCTCACTAAAGCTGCTGTGAGCAAAGATCATTGCGAGATACACATCATGAATAGAGTTACATGACGAACATCAGTGCAAAACTGTTCAGTGTCTTATCATGTGTATGTTTGTGTGTACGTGCAGGAGCACGCTGGTTCCAGTGTCAGCCCTGTCCTAAACCGCATCCAGAGCCCTGAAACGCCGCCCACATATAACAGGATGAACCGTTTCACTGCAGGCTTTCAGCAGATTGTCGATACATACGGTGTGAACAGTTATCAGGAGATTAATCCAGGTGATACCAGTTGTCTTCAGTTACAGTTTACAGTAATCCCACAGATCCATTTTTTAAAAATGAATTCATTATTTTTCCAACACAAAGCTTAAGAGGTTGGGTTTTTTTTCTTACAGGGTGTTCGTTTTTTTAGAGTTCTAATTCATAAGAGTCACTTTGGCATCTCTAAATGCCAAAGCACAGGAATTTTGTCTTGCAGCACATAGTATACCTGAAGTGCTTGTCACTGAGCACAGATTTTACGGGCTGTCAAAATAACAAGTATAGTCCCCTACGAAAGTACTGGAACGGCAAGGCCAATTCTTTTGTTTTTGCTAAATGAAAGCTGAAACCCAAATGTCTTCATTGTATAGCAAAAACAATAGAATTGGCTTTGGCGTTCCAATACTTTCGGAAGGAATGTATGTAGGTTGAAAAGGAACACAAGGAATACCTGGGATGGTGACTGTACCAGCCAGCGCTCCACACTCTGATGTGAAGATGTGAGATAAGATGGTAGATCTTCAAATGCTTTCAGCATCAGCACAAAATATATCTGAGGCAGCTTTGGAAGAAGAAGAAGAAGAACCCTGACAAAGTGCTTGTTATTCCAGACAGAAGAGTGCAGCCAAAAAGACAGACAGGGCCACAATCTTTGCTGAAAGATTTTGTCACACGAAATAGTGACTAGATTAAGTAATGCCAGTGTTTTATTTATTTACGTGTGCTAAAAAAATTGTGTCAGAAAATCTCGAGTCCCTTTTGGGCTTATTATTTGCTGTGTATTGGAGGACAGGAGACAGCAATAGCTAATGGCCCTGCATGACCACTTGGGGCACCTGGGGTCTGGTCTGGCTTAGATCAGAAATTTGTGTCTCTTGCTAACCCAAATATTTTCAGCCATTGTATCAAGGTTTTAACAGTGGTATTGCTGTGAAATCTAAAGAGAGAGTTGGAGCAATGAAATGCTGTTAAGTAAAACTTTCTTTCTTTTTCATTCTGTCTTAGCTCCATATACCATAGTGACATTCCCGTTTCTGTTCGCTGTAATGTTCGGTGACTGTGGTCACGGACTCATAATGACGCTGATCGCTGGCTGGATCATCATGAATGAGCAGAAATTAAACCAGCAGAAGAATGAGGTACGAGCGTTTGTGTGAAATGTGTGTAATTAATTGTGGAAAATGATCGTACAAACCATTTTAAAAGTAGCCCATACAGGTCATGTCCACTGGGTGGCACTAAGAGATATCCTGAACTCCATGAGTCTCAATAGTGAGATCATGGTCTATACCAACATAAACCAGAGATGGGGCCAGGATGAGACCAAGGTGCAGTGTATAAATAGTAAAAGTGTTCTTGATCTGTATAGTCATATAATGTTATAATAATTCCGTAGAAGACTGTGATTTTCAATATTGCCCTACAACGCAATGTAATGTAATGCACTAGTTTTTTCCGTTTCAGGCTTCTGTTTACATTTTTCCAGTCTAGAAACATGCTCAGCTGCTCAGCTCTGCCCCTCGATGCACAAACCAGTCCTCAGTCATTTAACAGTAAAGGAATAGGAACTTAGTTAAAACAGGTGCAGCGTACAATGCAGCCAGATATTAGCATTGCAGATTTGTGACCTGTGAAGAGTAGTTTAACTGGCTAACACTTCCATCTACGATCAACGTGCACTAATGTTAGTTAACATCACGAACAACGACCTGATTCTGCATACAGTTTTTTGCGGAACACTTCTCCTCTTCTCCTCTTTCCAGAGTTTTAGTAACTCTTTCCCTCCAGATCGTGTCCATGCTGGTGGGTGGGCGCTACATCATCCTGCTGATGGGCCTTTTCTCCATCTACACTGGTCTCATTTATAATGACTGCTTCTCCAAATCCTTCAACATCTTCGACTCGTCATGGAGCGTCAGAGCCATGTTCTGGCCCATTGGACCCTGGAAGTGAGACACTGAGACGCTGAGAGAACAGGCTCAGTTTCAGTTCCGCTTTTAACACCCCATTTTCCACCTCTACTCGTGAACTACACCACAGGAGTGCACACTGGCAAACAGAAAGAATGATGTAGCTTAAGAGATTTAAACAGTTTGCTCATCAACTAACTAGGTTTCTATGTATCTTGAGTAAATAATGAAAGATAAAAATGTATAAATATATATATATATATATATATATATATATATATATATATATATATATATATCTGAGCATTAAGTAATTAATATGTGTATGTCAAATAGCAGAAATAACTCTTTGTGAACTGCACAAAGCCAAATCACTGATATATATTGTCATGATCACAATCTATTTTGTATTTTTCTTTTCTGTTCTTCAGTAATCAAACCCTGCACAGTTCTGATCATCTCCATTTGGACCCTGCAGTGCCAGGAGTTTACTCTGGAACTCCTTACATGCTTGGCATCGACCCAGTCAGTGCATACAACAGTCAAATACATTATACAGGACGTCATGTCATCTTGATATATCATCACATTCCTATACTGGGTCATTTTGGTTATGCAATGTGAAATCATTGTTCAGCTCAGGTTTCTCAATCCAATTTGGTGGCTTTAAATTATCTGAATTTTCTTCACTCCTGATAATTGGACTGAAGTTAAATCATAGTATTTCGTAGTATCTGACTTAGTCCACTATATGGAGATACTCCAGCAATATATATATTACACTGATCAGCCATAACATTAAAACCAGTGAGAGGTGACGTGAATAACATTGATTATCTCGTTACAGTGGCACCTGTCAAGGGGTGGAATATATTAGGCAGAAACTGAACAGTCAATTCACAAAGTTGATGTGTTGGAAGCAGGAAACATGGGTATAAGCATCTGAGCGACTTTGAAAAGGGCCAATAAAGGTGTCAGAACACAGTGGCACCGGTCAGAGTGCCCATGCTGACCCCTGTCCACTGGCGAAAGTGCCTACAATGGGCACGTGAGCATCAGAACTGGACCATGGAGCAATGGAAGAAGGTGGCCTGGTCTGATGAATCACGTTTTCTTTTACATCAATTCAAGAGTCAAGAGTCATTTATTTGTCATTTGCAAAGTTACACTGGGTACACTGGGCACTGAAATGCTTGTGACAAGGCTCGGATTTAGACATGGACAGTACAAACACATATTTGGACATGAATGGTTGAGATGATGCTGTAATGTAATAAGGTAAATGAGACAGTGGTGTACAATGGCAGAGTAAAAGTGACATGGGTTATTAAATTATTACAGTGGCAGAGTAAAAGTGACATGTAACATCAAGTGGATGGCCAGGTGCGTGTGTGTCGCTTACCTGGGGAAGAGATGGTACCAGGATGCATTATGAGAAGAAAGCAAGCTGGTGGAGCCATTGTGATGTTCCGGGCAATGTTCTGTTGGGAAACCTTGCGTCCTGGCATTCATGTGGATGTTACTTTGACAAGTACCACCCACCTAAACACTGTTGCAGATCAAGTACGCCCCTTCATGGCAACGGTATTCCTTAAAGGCAGTGGCCTCTTTCAGCAGGATAATGCGCTGTGCCACACTGCAAATTTGAACAGGAATGGTTTGAGGAACATGACAATGACTTCAGGGTGTTGACTTGGTCTCCAAATTCCCCAGACCTCAATCTGATTGAGCATCTGTGGGATGTGCTGAACAAACAAGTCCGATCCATGAAGGTCCCACTTAAAGGATCTGCTGCTAACGTCTTGGTGCCAGATACCACAGCACACCTTCAGAGGTCTTGTGGAGTCCATGCC
>CM075024.1:14366512-14382886 GCA_037576675.1 Pangasius sanitwongsei
CATCCAAGTATTAAAATTATGGTTATATTTACAATTATGTCACTTTGTCCAAATACCTTTGAGCCCCTGAAAATGAATCTCCCCAAACCTGAACTATTCCTCATCTTGTAGTGTTACAACCTGGAGCTGAAATGGATTTAATTGTTATTATATGTAATGTATGTACACAAAACAGCTCATAATATTGAAAAATCTATATAGTTTGCAGAATTGTTTACAAATAAAAATGTAAATGAAGTGATTGCATACATATCCAGCTCTGTTGCTGTGAAAGCCCTAAATTAGTTCTGATGTAACCAATTGCCATCAGACATCACATAATAAATTGAGTGGAGTCCTATTGTGTGCTATTAAAGTGTCATGTGTGCTCAGTATATACTAATACTGTGTATATAGTATATAGTAATACCTATCCCTGAGCAAACACTACTTAAACAAACAGCGTCATGAAGACGAAGGAGCTATCAAAACAGGTTATAAAAAAAGTGCTATTTCATGTAAAATCCTATTTAAATTTCAGTTCCAGGTTGTAACACTACAAAATGTGGAAAAATTCAAGCGAGTGAATACTTACACAAGGCATGGTACTTCTGTATATTTTTGAATTGTGCAGAACTGTCATGTCTGTTCATATTAATGCTCAGGATATTTATATCTGTGATACACTATATTGCCACATGTTTTTGTGGACACCTAACCATCACACTAATATGTGTTTTTTGAACATCCCATTCCAGATGCAGGTCACTCAAGTTCCTTCGAGTGTCTTCATGGAGCTCTCTTTGTGCACAGGGGTATTGACATGCTGGAACAGATTTGAGCCTCTTAGTTCCAGTGAAGAGAAATTGTAATGCTACAGCATCCAAGGACATCCTATACAGTTGTGTGCTTCCAGCTTTGTGGCAATAGTTTGTGGAAGAACCACATACAGTATGGGTGTGATGATTAGGTGTCCACAAACTTTTGGCCATATAGTGTATTTATAATGCAATTGATGTTGAATCAAATTGCACATGATATTTCAGTTATGAATTTAATTGTCAGGACTGGTGTGACAACAAGATGTGAAAAATGATAACTTTTTTCAAGCAGCAAGTCTGTGTCTCTTACTCTCATTTTTTACATATTGTATTTTTACTTATAGGTGTGGAATATTGCATCGAATAAGCTCTCCTTCCTAAACTCCTATAAGATGAAGATGGCGGTCATAATTGGAGTTTGTCACATGACCTTCGGTCTGACGCTCAGTGTAGTCAACTACATGTGTGTATTCATGGAATTAAATTGGAGTAGTTCTGTTGATTAGTGCTGCTGTAGTCCTATAACGCAGATATTTTTGGTTATTATCCAGACATTTCAGAAATGTCCAAAACGTTTTGCTGAGCTTCGTGCCAGAGCTCATCTTCTTGCTGTCTCTCTTCGGTTATCTCGTCTTCCTCATCCTCTTCAAGTGGTGCATGGGCGTGCAGTGTGACAGCAGTATCCTCCTCATCTTCATCAACATGATGTTTTTCAACTATCAGGCTGACGAGAAATTCATCTACAGTGGACAGGTTTGCGTTCATGGCGTTCATGTAATATAATGATATATAATGATATAAAATGATATATGATGCACTCTATAGTGTACTGATTGACATTATATACTTTAATGCTCTTTAAACATCTTCTTTAAACAAGTCTAGGCACATTTTAAAACTTCAATAGGATGACCAATAGAATGAGGACATGCTCTCTCTCTCTCTCTCTCTCTCACTCACACACACACACACACAGAAACAATGATATAACACCCTTACACACCAATCTGTACTTTATTTTTCCCCAGAAAGCTGTGCAGATATTCCTGGTGGTCCAGGCTCTGCTCATGGTCCCTATAATGCTGCTAATAAAACCACTGCTCACTTACAAAAGGCAAGAGAAGGTCACAGACCAGGTGAGGGAAAACACTTATAGCTAATGAAAATGTGTGAATATTTTGAGAAACAAGTTTTGATCACAAGCCAGTGCAAGCCTATTGATATAACCAGGCGGGCGCACACACACACACACACACACACACCCTTTCATCAATAGAACAGAATGTTCATTAGTCACTGCACATACGTACATGTATTAATTATGTATGATCACATTACAAAGCTACTATAATTTACATGTAAGCACTCCTTTGAAGACCTGAAAGATGGGTTTCTCTGCCAAATGTACGCTTTGCAACATCTGTTTATATTGTTGTATGTTGCTACTTATGACTATAGAGATGCCTGAAAGCTTTATCTATAGGCTAATCACTTTTACACCAACTCCAGTAGAGATATTGGATCTGAGTTTTTGTAAAGTTTTTGATATCCTAACAGCTCTGATACTGCTATTAGGTAAATAAATTGGCTGTTTGGTATTTTTAATATATTTCTATGGAGTGATGTGAATTTAAACACGGGATATATAGAAGTTCGGGCGTGATTGAGTTGTTTGTTCTTATTTGTTATGGATAAAATAATTAAATCTGTTGTATTTAGTTAGTATTTAGGTGACACTGCCTATTTATGTTGGAGAGGTTTGACACATTCATTTTAATTCAATTTAATTAGCCACCATGAAAACAGCAAGATTGCTCAATCACAAAGAAAATTACATATAGCAAGCTTTAACCGGCAAATTACGCTTACAGAGCCTTTAATGTAAAACTATATACTATAAACTGTATACAGTACTATATACTGCCTGTGTAAATAAAGAAATAGATGTGCAGGCTGCTTTCTGCTTGTATTGTGAAATATTCTGTTAAAATTGGTGCTTTCATTTCATGCACTGCAAAACGCCAGATATTAGGGTTTCTCTAGTGGTTCAGGCAAACCGCTGCTCAAATTGGGCAAGCATGAGCAAACCTTGTGGAGAAACAAGATGTGTAGTTCAAAGGACATGTTACAAGCAAAGTGGTTCTGAGGAGGTGAAAACAGACGGGTGACAAATGGTGAAACATTTCTATCCTTATGAAAATGGTATAACTCATATGCTATGACCTTCACAGTCATCAGATCTTGAACGGTGAACACTTATGGCTGATTTTGGAGCAACATGTTAGAGAGCGCTCCCCATCACCATCATCGCAACAGCAACGTAGGGAATATCTTCTGGAAGAATGGTGTTTATCCCTCCAGTACAGACAGTCTGCATTTGGAAGACATTTATTACATGTATTACAGAAATCTTACATTTCCAAACGTTCATTTTCTAAAAGAAAATATGATTAAGCAAACATTTTGTTAACTGTTAGAGAAGCAAGTGAAAGCCAAAGTCACAACCTTATAACCTTTTTCAAGTCAAATTTTGGGAGATGTTTAAATAAAACTCTTTAGCAAAAAGTTTGCTATCCTGCTTAACATTTGTATTTTACATTCTGTTTCCTCAGTGACGTTAATCTGATCAGGTTTTAAGTTTGGCGTTACCTGAAAGAAACACCCAGCATGTGCGTTATTAAAGATTTGACATGGAACGTAAGGCGTTTTTATTAACTGCGAGACTCTTGAAGGATACAATTTCCATTCTGGTTTCTTAGCTGTGTGTACAAATAAATACAGTGCAACGCAGCGCCTGAGTCTACACCCTGAACCTACACCCTGTTCTTTGTACAGAATCCTACACCCTCATACTCTAACTGTTAGCTGTAACATCATCATGATCATCATTATAAGTCATCAGTACAATCCTGAGAGTTCGTGCATGCTCTTACCCTCCATAAACCTGATTCTGAGACGTGATACACACTAGCATGCAGTTCTTGAGAACCTGTGTGCTTTAAAGCAAGAATGAAATGTATAGATTTTTCCCAAATATACTTGATTAGTCAAGACAAGCTTGGCGCCTGAATTTTTTTGTTTTGTTTTGTTTTGCACCAGAGCTATTTGTTAGCTAAACTGCATACCTATACGTACAATCACACACTCATCTCAAATAAGTTAATTATCTTAAACTGACTTGAAATTAAACTGTTTTGTCATTTCGTCACAGTGTTATGTATAGAATGGACAAAATGAAATTGCAAACAATCATAGGTCCATCTTGAAGCCTAAACATTTTCGTAGTATAGTATCACTCCATTCAGAATCAGACTCAGGTAGGAAGTGGGGATTTAAAGTCATATTTTGATGTTTTTAAAGACAGAATATTTGTTAAAAATGTAAAATTTAGAGTAGGCATTGTTACAAAGCAGTTTTACAGAAACATGGATGTAGACACAGAAAACTGGCTTGGCACGTTGGAAAAAAAATCTATTTTAATATACTGTACAGATACATTTTTATGCATTTCCTCTTTTTCCACTCAAATGATACCACACAAATGATAAGTTAGAATCTTTCACTAAAACTGTGCACATTTTTTTGTAGGTCAGTCTGAGTGACGTGTTTGTGTGTGAAGCGATCCACACTATAGAACACTGCCTCGGCTGCGTCTCCAATACAGCGTCTTATCTGCGGCTGTGGGCTCTCAGCCTCGCCCACTCAGGTACACACTCACTTACACAATCACACTTCAGAAGAAATCAACTTTGTTTAATTAATTAATTTAATTAATTTTCTGTATATGTGTGTAGAGTTATCTGAGGTGTTATGGCGGATGCTGCTGCGCGTCGCTCTGCGCTCTGGTTCGTCGCTGACGCTCACGCTGATCTTCTGCTGCTTTGTGTTGCTAAGTGCGTCAGTCCTAATAGTCATGGAGGGACTGTCTGCATTCCTGCACGCTTTACGTCTGCACTGGTGAGTGTGCATGTTTTCAGAATTCAATTTCGCTACCATTACATTATATAATGCGTGTATTATGACTGTGTAATACTTCTATCTTAATAGACACATCAGAATGGCCAGTTAAATTTGTTGACCTGCTTTATGACAGTAAATCACAGTCAGTTAATGGTGAGCTCATGCTCATGGCCAGTGATGAATCTCGGCCATGCATGAGCCCGGAGTGACGTTTTTTTTCCCTCATAAAATGGCTTCACCCATTGAAAATTGAATCAATGGGTGCCTTTAACAGACAGGTGTGCCATAATTAAAAATCTGAGGCCTCAAGGGTTGCCTTCAGGCTGTTGAACACACACATCTGAGTCTGTGTGTGTGTGTGTGTGTGTGTGTTCTGATTGTGTCATTTTTTTGTGTACTTACTACAGGGTAGAATTTCAGAGCAAGTTTTATAAAGGAGCCGGATTTAAATTTACACCGTTGTCCTTCAAGTCTAAAGAAACACAGCAATGGTGAAGTATTAAATTTGATAACAATGAAATTGTCAGTGTACACATATGTAACACATACAGTATATTACAATAATGTATTACATTAATATATGATACATTAACCCCAAGAGCCTGAATATAGCAACATGTGTACTGTATAACTATTTACTCTAACAAGTAACTGTAGCAACCTTGATGGCTGGGTGTATGCAGATGTTTGCAAAGCTAGAAGCTTAGTTCTGCTTTCCTGTGGTTTGTATACAGTACAAAACAATAATTAGTATTTCTCTTTTTCTTTTAATTAAAAGTAAAAATGTGTTAAATGCTAAACAGTAGAAATGTAAATGAATGTCAGTTGCATGTACACTGCTTATTAGATCAATAAAATGTTACTTCTCTGTGTTGTACGGTATTGGGAGTTTTTAACATCTAGGTCATATGAATCGTGAGCAAAACTCATAATACTGTGTTTTCTGTCTGGGATTTTTAGACAAGAAGGAAACTTTTTAAATAAAACATTCATTTTTGCAGATCGAGGGGGAAAAAATCCAGTTTAGAGTGAGGCCTTAATACTCTTTTGATTAATTTATCCATAAATGTTACTATTTTTGGAATCTTTGGAAGCATTGAACTGCGTGTATCTGTCCTCGGTCTCTCTATTAAAGAGACTATTTCAGTGCCATAGATTACTGCGTTTATTGCAGCAACAACAAAAGATGGTTAAAGAATCATGAACCAAAGGGTTTGTTTGGGAACCTAAAACGCATCGCTTCACCTGTGGTATCATTCTAAGAAACCTTTTCTGGTCCTTTTCTGTTTTTTTTTTTTTTTTAATATTATTTTTTGTTTTTTTTATTTGTACAGTGCACAAGAGTGTTGTAGCCCAAATCCAAGTCCACTTTGAGTAAAAAAGAAAGTAGAAAGAAAAAGAAAGTACACCGTCCTTCAATTCTTGGTTTTTAATTATGAGGGCCTAAATAACAATTGTGTGGTCTTCACACCTTGATACTTTTCAACATCTTGATTCTTTTCTACTTTAGCCATTTCGATGCCACTTTGCCGGTGTGCTTGGGATCATTGTCCTGTTGCATGCCCCAATTTTAGCCCAGCCTAAGCTGCTGGACAGATGGCCTCACATTTGTCTCAAGTATGACATGAAATTCTGGTATAAAGCAGAGTTCATCGTTGTCTCAATGACTGCAGTTTTCCCAGGTCCTGTGGCTGCAAAACAAGCCCAAATCATCACCCCTCCACCACCATGCCTGACAGTTGGTGTGAGGTGTTTATGGTGATACACTGTGTTTGGTTTTCGCCATACAACATGCTGTGCTGTGCATGATGACCAAACATCTCCACCTTGGTCTCATCAATCCAAAGGAAATTGTTTGTGGTTTGTTCAGATGCAATTTTGCAAACCTAAGCCATCCTCCATATTCTTTCTGCTTTTTCCTAGCCACCCTTCTATGAAAGCCATACTCACTCAGTCTATTTCTGATTGTGCTGTCATGAAGATAAACATTTATTCAGTTCAATTCAGTTTTATTTGTATAGCACTTTTAACAATGGACACTGTCACAAAGCAGGTTTACAGAAATAATGGATTCAAAAAATATGTGAATTTATCCCTAATGAGCAAGCCAGAGGCGAGGGTGGCGAGGAAAAACTCCCTGAGACAATATGAGGAAGAAACCTTGAGAGGAACCAGGCTCAAAAGGGAACAAATCCTCATCTGCGTGGAACGGATAGTGCAATTATAAATAAATCCCTTCAATTATTGTGTACTATATGGACAAATAGTGCAACCAGTAAATTCATCAGTTTTCGCAAGAAGTCCGGTTGGTTAAAATCTATCCACTGTCCACTGATGGAGTCCTGAGTACGAAGGTACAGCAATCGCAGTCCCAAGCCATTACAGTACAGCTCCCCATATGTGATCCCCAAGCCATCTCCACATCTCCATCGATTGTGCACACAGAGGCCACATGATGTAGCTTTTGGGTTTTTCTTTATATCTCTGAACATTAAATGGTCGGACACCCACTCCTGGGAAGACTGATTGTTAATTAATTTTTGAAAATCTCTAAAAAAAAATGTTTTCACGTCATCATTCTGGGCCATTAAGTGTAGACTGATGGGTAAGAATAGCAATTATATGCATTCAAAGTCAAATCCACAACAAAATGTGTAACAAGGGGTCTGAATACTGTCTGAATCCACTGTATACAGTACACACACACACACACACACACACATATTGATTTGTTATAAAAACACAAGGAGCACTTAGAGTACCACTTGATTTAAAGCTTTTAAAGATTTAAAGATAGAACTTTAAACTCCAATAAAACAAGAAAATGAGCCATAGTCTGTTGAGACATTATTCAAACATTTAATAAAACACCAACATTTTTACAGTGGTCTATACAAATAAACAGGATTTACCGATAAATGCAATTTATTTATTGCTCATCTGTGTCTATGCAAACATTTTCATTAACTATATCTTCATAACACTGCAGTAAAAGCAATGCATTTTAATAAATAGACAGTACTTAAAATAAATATACGTTAGTTTTGTTACACATGTTAAGATTTTTAAAATTTCCTAATTTGAGCTCTCAGAAGACATCTCCATAGCCTCCTCAATTGGCATCTCCGAGATTATGGAGGTATTGACGCTGTCGTATTGCCTGTCATCTTTGTGCATCAGGTTGCAGATCTTCATCCGTGCCATACTGTCTTTCTGTGCGCGAATGCGGAACATGGGACAAACGGAGTGCTTGAACTGGGCAATAAATGAGTGCAGAATGCTGCCTGTATTGACATTGTAGAACTTCACTCGTCCTTTATCGCAATCCAGGAAGACGCCAAGGGTTTGAATATTGCTCTCCTTGACTCTGCTGAAGTCGTTGTTGTGCAGCACTGAGAGCTCGCCACCATCGCACTCCAGAATCCACAAATTCTTCTCCTGGCCCGCAGCCTGAGTTTGGAAGCCTTTAACCCGGCTTTGTTCCACTACTCCCACCGCCCAGCTCTCACAGCCTCCTACTGCCACCTCCCAATAATGCAGGCCTTCACTGAAGCTCTGAGATGCCCGCATGGTGCACCATGATGAGCGAGCAGTAAGGCCCAGACTGTCTGAAGGGCTCACTGACATCTCCATCTTGTCCTCTGAGATCTGGACATTGCCTGTATTTGTACTCTGATCCAAAGTGATGGTCTCTGTGACTGTGTCAGAAATAAAAAAAAACTTTATTAGACCTTCAGTATCAACTTTAACCCATATGAACAAATGGCTCAGTGGTTAAAGGTGCCACTGTTGGGCCCTTGAGCAAGGCCCTTAACCCTATATGCATAAGGGGCACAATATCAAGGCTGACCCTGCACTCTGACCCCAAATTCCTAACAAGCTGGAATGTGCGATGAAAACAATTTCACTGTACTGTAGTGTACTGTATATGTGACAAATAAAGGCGTCTTCTTCTACCCCTTGATCCCTGTTCCCTCCTTAGTGCCCTAATTAAATCCCTACACCCTTGTATTATTATCATACCACAGGCATTTCTCATGTAGTTATTTAACTAGCTTTTATGATTGTCTTTTTTTATTATCTCTGTTATAATTAAAAATATCCGAAGGCACTTACATTCCCACGGCCGTGGCAGAAGCTCTTTGTTTTTGTCCACGATTTTCTTAATGGAGCTTTCCAGAGCTTTCAGTCTTGTGTCATCGACTTTCAGCTTCTTGTCCACAGAAAAGTAAAACTCGTTCATCGTGTACAAGCTGCGAGAGAACCACAATTTCTTTCAATCTCAGACTCCAAGGTTCTGGACTAGCTCAGTTTTATGAGCTGACCAACTGATAAGTGAGTAAATAGGATGTGAGTGAGAGTGTGTGGGACTCACCTGGTCTCAAGTGCGCTGATCTCTCCCTGCACAGAAAGCAAGTAAAATCAGTGATTAGTATTGTTCTGAAGTGTTACTCTTACAGTAGAGCCAAACTTGTTGAGCTAATTGAGTGTTTACCAGCAGGCTGGCTGGGTTCTCGCTCTCCTCTCTGCTACCGAGCTGTCTTATGTCCTCGATCATGGCTGTGGACTTGCTCTGGTAGTTCTGTGCGTCCTCGTGCAGCTGCTGGAGTTGCCGCTTTATTGTTTCCTTCTGCGCATTCAGGATGAAAAAGGCCTGCTGCTGATTCTGCTCGATCAAACTCCTCAGGGTACTGTACTCCTCCTGAAGCAGCTCATGTGTCCGGTTGCATATCTCCTGAACACCGCAGGACGTTTATGTGAGTAATCATAATAGCAGGCATAATAGGTATATTTGATGTATTTCTTTCATTTCAGACACCAGTTATCTTTCCTTTTCTGGAACCTTTTCATATGTTTTCCCTAGAGTTTTTTCATCCTGCCACCAATTATCTTTCCCTTTCCGAAACATTTTCCCCAAATTGCTTCTTAATTAAAAAAAAAAGAAACTTTATAAACTTTCTGTTCAGCTTTGTTGCTATTTTTAATGTGCATCGTAAAGCCAAAATAAAGTATACATTAAATGCAATAGTGTATTAAATACAAGACAACAGAAATGAATGGACAACTACACATACAAACAAGAGAAATAATAAATACTACAATGTTTCTTAATGAACAGAATAGGTAGATTTTAATGCATCATATAATAATAATAATAATAATAATAATAATAACAACTCCGGGAATGCTGCAAATATATTATTATTATTATTATTATTATTATTATTATTATTATAGTATTTATTGGATGTGTCTCTCTCTTTAATCACATTACTGGTTTTGAATTTGCAAATAATCTACCTAAACAGAAGTACCATTACCTGGATTTTTAAAAAATTTATTAATTTATTTTATTTTTTCAACTACACTCATCCTGTTCAATCTCACCTCGAGCTCGCGCTCTGCTGCTTCAATCCTAGGTGTGAGGTCGCCAAACTTCCTTTCTCTGGATTTCAGCTTCCCGGAAAGGTCATTTAATTTTTTCTGTGACACAATAAATAAAGATGAATAAACACCATGATGCATTATCATTCATAAACATAAAGATTCCTTATCGTTGCTGATCACTGCGACCTGTGATAAGCTATTCATGTCTGATTGATCAGATCAGTATTTATGCATAGACAGTGTGTGTGTGTGGGGGGGGGGAGACAAACAAACAGCTCTCACCACTTGATCGTGCACGGCGTCCTTCAGATCCTTCAGCCGGTGGTCCCGGTGCGCGCCGTTAATGACGCAGCGGCTGCTGAGCGGCTGATCGCACGTGACGCAGTAAAGTACCGCGGAACCCGCAATCACCGGACAGCAGGAAGCGGTAGAGCTCCTCCGAGACGTCGACACGGAGGGGTGTCTGGAGAAAAGCAAGCGCATTTTGGCTGGATGAGGCAGACAGCAGAAGCCTGGGTGTGCGTGCGTGTGTGTGTGTGCGTGCGCGCGTGTGTGTGTGTGTGTGTCTCTGCGTGTGTGATCTGAATGATTCTGTTGAAGCTGCTGCCGCTTTATAGAAAGCCTCAGAGGACAGGAATAATAGGCGGAGCATATTTAAATGTGCAGAGATATGCAAAAAATGAAAAAAAACAAAAAAAACAAAAACAAAAACAAAAACGAAACAACAGCGCCAACACCCTCACACACTTCAACAACCCAAGCACGTATTTGTCAAATAAAAGTTTTACTAACCTCCTCTCTGCTTTTAAAAAGAATTAAACAAATAAAAGCTGAACTGGACAATTTTGTCAATTTGCTGGTAATTTTTTTTCTGAACTAAAATGTTTTATATGCTGTAAAAAATGTATATTTAAAAAAAAAGTAAAAAAAAAAGTTGACACTTTTTATTTTTTTTCTTTGATCCAGTATTGAAAAAAATAAACCTTAGAACAAGATTTTAAAATTTAAAATGTTTCAGGTTTCAACTGAAGATATGTTACATATGCTACATCATGTAAAAAAAAAAAAAAAAAAAATTATTTATTTTAGAAAAAAATACCTGCAACAAGTTAATGGAATTTTTTAAACTTTGATCCAAGATTACTTTTTTCAGTAAAGCTTCATTATTTTCTCAGTGTGCATTTAAAAAAACAAACATGAAATGTGCAAAGTCCACATATTTGTCCATTTGATCTCTACAAACAGCATATGTGCAAATAGGTAGGTTATGAGTAAAAAGCATTATCATTTTGTGTGTTAATTTTCTTGTCTCAGTAGTGAAGTCATGAGAGTGTAGAACATTAATTACTTGATGACTCTATGTCAGGAGGAATATAATTTCTGAAGTTAATTGCAGAAAGAATGAGGGTGGGGAAGTAACGACTGACGACACAACAAACACCTGCAGTCACACCTTAATTAATAGCACCTATGTTAATGATTACAGTATTATGCTGTGTGTGACTTGCGTCATTTTATTTGTTCTAATCATAAAAATAGGTTTATTCTAATTATTCTGTTCAAGGTTGAACAAGTTATCTGAATGTTCAGGTTTTTCTACATCATTATGCGACTGTATAAAGTTTCAGCTAAATGGTACTGCGCACTATTATTTAATGCTGATGCAGTACAATATACCCAGATCAGCCATAACATTACAATCACCTGCCTATTATTGTGTAGGTTCCCCTTGTGCCGCCAACACAACTGACCCATCGAGGCATGGACTCCACAAGACCTCTGAAGGTGTGCTGTGGTATCTGGCACCAAGACGTTAGCAGCAGATCCAAGTCCTGTAAGTTGCCAATTGGGGCCTCCATGGATCGGGATTGTTTGTTCAGCACATCCCACAGATGCTCGATTGGACTGAGGTCTGGGGAATTTGGAGGCCAAATCAACACCTTGAACTGTCATGTTCCTCAAACCATTCCTGATCAATTTTTGCAGTGTGGCACGGGGCTGAAAGAGGCCACTGCCATTAGGCAATACCGTTACCATGAAGGGGTGTACTTGGTCTGCAACAATGTTTAGGTGGGTGGTACGTGCCAAAGTAACAACCACATGAAGGCCAGGACCCAAAGTTCCCAGCAGAACATTGCCCAGAGCATCATACTGCCTCTGCTGGTTTCCCTTCTTCCCATAGTGCATCCTGGTGCCATCTCTTCCCCAGCTACGCAATGCACATGCACCTGGCCATCCACATGATGTAAAAGAAAATGCGATTCATCAGACCAGACCACCTTCTTCCATTGCTCCATGGTCCAGTTCTGATGCTCATGTGCCCATTGTAGGTGCTTTCGGCAGTGGACAGGGGTCAGCATGGGCACTCTGACCGCTCTGCAGCTACACAACCCCGTATGCAGCAAGCTGCGATGCACTGTGTGTACTGACACCTTTATATCATAGCCAACGTTAACTTGTCAAAGACATTCAGATCTTTATGTTTGCCCATTTTTCCTTTTTTTTTTTTTTTTTTTGCTTCCACCCCATCAACTTAGAGAATTGACTGTTTACTTACGGCCTAATTTATCCCACCCCTTGACAGGTGCCATTGCAATGAGATAATCAATGTTATTCACGTCTCCTGTCAGCGGTTTTAACGCAATGGCTGATCGATGTACATATGCAGTACAATATATAAGTCTGCATCTAACATTGTTTAAAGAAAAAAATAGGTGCACAATTTGCTCGCATACTTATGATTGTGCAGATCGTAATTAGCTCTGTGTACCAAATATGGCCCTAGTCCCTATTTTCTGTCCACAGTGATTTTGTGTTTGTTATAATCTTGCACACGTAGTGTGGTATATCTTTAACAATCTTTTTTGAGTAAAGCTTTAATGGTATGAATGGTCATTAAGGTCCAGTTATTGACCTTAATCTATTTTACACTGGAGCACCACAGAGAACCACAGGGAACTGTGCTATCCCCCTTCCTCTTCACTCTGTACGCCACAGACTTCCAGTATAAGACAGACTTCTAACAGCTGCAGAAATTCTCAGGTGACTCTGCAGTGGTTGGGTGCTTCAGGGAAGGTCAGGAAGAGGAGCATAGGGACATAGTAGACAAATTTGTTGAGTGATGAGGAAAGAACCATCGAGTCCTCAATGTAGAGATGCGGGTGGTTGACTTCAGAAGGAAGAGGACCACAACCAGACCAATAAACTTCATGAGATAGGATGTTGAGCTGGTAGACAGCTACAAAGATCTTGTTGTACACCTTCACAACAGGCTGGACTGGAAGGTCAACACAGGCATTGTGTACAGGAAAGGGTTAAGTAGAGTCTACTTTCTGAGGAAGTGCAGAACTTTCTGAGGAAGGAGATCATAGTCTGTTGTTGCAGGTGCTGTCTTCTTTGCAGCAATATGCCGGGGGTGGGGGCAGCATTAGATTCAGAGAAGCAAGAAAGCTAAAAAAAACTGATAAAGAAGGCTGGCTCTGTCCTGGGACGCTCCATGGACAGTTTTGATTTGGTCATGGAAAAGGATGACACTAAACAAACTAGTGTCCATCCTGGACAATGTATCAGATCCCCTCCATGACTTATTGGTCAACCAGCACAGCACCTTCAGCAACAGACTCATTCAGCTCCACTGTAGCAAGGAACACTACAGGAGGTCTTTTTTTTTTTACCAACAGCGATCACCCTGTAGAACAGTTCATCACTGTGCCGGATCGGATCGGATTTCATCTCTAACCTGGTTGTTTCTTTAGACAAAGCATTAATTGTTGGAGACTTTAATATTCATTTTGATAATCCAGAAGACCCTCCGAGAACAGCCATTGTATCCATTCTAGGTTCAGTAGAGGGTAATCAGAATGTAATAGGACCCACTCATAGTGATGATCACACTCTTCATATAAAAAAATTCCACAGTCTGAAGCTATCTCAGATGATTATCTCATCTCATTTAAAATGTGTCTTAATCATAATATATGCACCTTGCCCAGACTATGTTTGGATCACCGCCTGACCCCAATGAACTTGATCAGGCAAGTGAATGCTTAGAGTCAGCGTTCCACTACATGCTAGATAAGGTAGCTCCACTTAAAAGAAAAACAATTAGACAGAAAAAGTTAGCACCCTGGTATAACAATCACACGCGCACCTTAAAACAGACCACTCAAAAATTAGAACGTAAATGGTGTCAAACTAAATTGGTAGTATTTCAAACAGCTTGGAAGGAGAGCCTCCTGAGTTATAGAAAAGCTCTTAATGCTGCTAGATCAATGTGTCTCTCCACCCTAATTGAAGATAATAAAAGGTTCTCATCAATTGGAAATCAGTCGCTGCTGCTGAGGATGGCTCCACGTGGACAGCCTGAATATCAGTGAGATTACTGAGGATGGTACCACTTAAAAACCATGAAGATGGCTTTGGACCACAGTTATGCTATGATGCCTTAGGACTACAATTTCCACTGTTAAAAGTGCTATACAGATAAAATTGAATTGAACTGTGCCCAGAGATTATTGTGCATTAGAGTCTGTTCCTTAAGTTCATAAGATATCAGCTTGCATTTTTGCACTTGGTGGCATTCTATAATTCTATTTACTTTATTTTTACTACTATTTATAATCTTACTGAATACTTTTATTTTATTATTCTTGATTATTTCTTACAGCAAACACAATTTTTTTTTTTTGCTGCTGCTGCTGCTGTAATATATGAATTTCCCTCTGGGATTAATAAAGTGATCTATCTATCTAAAGATATACTATATTAGTTACATATTAAAAAGGTACAAAACATGCAAGAAGGAAAAGTATCTTTATTCATGAGGGTGTTCACATATTTATATTGTGAGTATTCTGCAAAACAGAATAGTCATGAGAATGTCTTGAGAATTTCTGCTGAAAATTTTCTAGATGTAGTTCTACACCAGGAAGAGAGTTATATAAACACACAGTGGATAATTCATTTGAAATTAGGCTGTAGTCGTGTAACATTAAAACTTGGAGGACTACTTAATTAAACTACTTAATTAGTACTTAATGAAAATTAAAATGTGTCATTGAATGGGCTCATTTAATGGGTTATGTTTATAGGGTGGTTAAATCCTCAGGCTAATACTACTGGGCCTGGGTCTGGATGTTAAAGTGAAAATGGAATATGTTAAGATGTGCATAATCAGAACAAACTATAAGAGGGAATATATCTAAAAATGAGGATGGGGTGGGGTGGGGTGGGGAATACTAGAAGTAAGATAAGGGTAAAGAGTTCTCCCAAGTTCACAAGGAAATAAACACTTGAAGAAAAACCCCATGAGCTTATACATATGTATGAAAAAGAGTAAATGACTCTAAAGGAACTGAATGATCTGAATTCCTGATGTTGAAATGAGAGATAAATAATATCACTAACCCAACCAACATGCCCCTATTGGGCCCTCACTGGTTTAATGTGGGCATGATTGCTGGGAATTTGCATCTTTAATCATAAAATCTAGTCACGAATGTAAAATGTAAATTCTCTTCCTCCTCTTTTTCTTCTCCTGTATTATAGTGTGTGATGTTAATGCTGGATCCCATTTGTTCAAGACAAGGATGGATTACCAAACGGGCCTACTGGGCACAGGCCCAGGGACCCAAGTAGTCAGGGGACCCCAAAGCCAGAGCCTCCATGTAAAGTTGCTCTTATTAACTAGGTGAATCCTAGGTTCAAAAGTCTCCTTGGAAAACTGAAGAAATGGTCTTCATGGTCCTCCAGACCAGGATACAACTGCATTATTACTTGACCATAGAGTTGATTTTAGTGGGGTAGTGTGTGCCACTAGAGGTGCTGCAAGTGCTGCTTGTTAGAGCGTTTTGTGAAATATAATATTGTTAAGCCTTATTATCATCTTTTTAGAAAAGGAGGCTTGTATGGGCTATAGATATGTCGGGTGCCGGGTTTGTGAGGGGATGGACCTTTTGCGCATCCATACCCAGGGCACATTGTCTCATAATCCGTCCCTGGTTTAAGAACAATAATTATAATCTCTGCTCGTCTGAATAGCTGAATCATTATAGAACTAGAGACCTATAGCTTTACACCTCATGACCATGTCACGGTTGTGTCACGGTTCATGGGTTCATCAGCCTCTTCTGGCCGTTCTGTGTACTACTGTTGATTAGTTCACTAGTTTCAGCTGCTACTCATTTACTGCTCTATTTAAGCCTCAGTGTTTGTCTTGTCTGTCAGA
>CM075024.1:14382986-14425089 GCA_037576675.1 Pangasius sanitwongsei
TTTGTCCAGTTCACACCACTTCTCTTAATAAAGCATCACTTGAACTCGCACTTGAATCCATCTCGTTATCTCTGACAAGTAGACTCTACTGAGTACATGACTTAAAGCAGAGTAAATTTCACATTTATAATTCTCACACAGAACCATGTCCCAAAGAAATATGAACAAACATCCTTTAATATCAATTGATTTTTAATGAAAGTACTCAATAACATTATATTTGTTTAAAACTAAAGTATTCATTAATAAACTGTTGATAAACAGTTAAAAAAAATGGACAATTCCTCTTATTTACACTGGTTCACATAGATTTACTGTAAAATATTAAGATAAGACAAGATAAAGTATTAAGAAGAATTAAATCAGAACTTAAAATATTGTATGCAGTAAGACTTACTGCAATAAAAATAATATGTTACAGAAATTAAATGTTCTGCGGGAAAAACAGATTATTACTGCTATTTAACAGTAATTTTAACTGTTTTTTCAATACTACACTGTAAATTTTGCAATGTTATATATATATGCAATGTTATTATTATTTTTTTTTTTAAAGAAATCAGTAAAAATGAGTAAAGACAAATTTTGAAAAATGTATTTTTGTTTTATGTTTACTCTGTAATCAAACAGCTTACCTATAACTAGGCAGTTTTGCAGAAGTACAGATGAATTCATGCATTAAGTTAATTTCTTTTAAATATTCCATTAAAAACAAACAAAACCTCTTTCATATTCCTTTAAGGACACTAGACAACTGAAAAAACAGAACCAGACATGTTCCAGCCCGACATGCTTGTGGGGAATTCCAAGAACTTAGCTCATAAAACTCAGGTTTATTTGAAATGAAGAGACTGCAATGAACAGAAACTATATCAGACATAATTACAGAATTATGAAAGAGGAAATCTCTTGAGTATTAATAGATCCATAGAAGCTGTCTCAAAGAAATAGTTGAAAGGAAAACATAAAAAAATAGCCTATGCACTTATACACTCTACTTTACTAAGCACTCCGAAACGTATTATTTAAAAATAATTCAATAATTATATCCTAATATGTTAATGCTTGTTAGGCTACACAGTGCATAAAGTAATTATATATGTGCTAGGTATGATTTCCTATAACCTACCTATTGTTCCTGTATCTGTTTGATGTCATGTGACTTGTCAGTATATAGAGTATACAGTAAGTTGCCATAGTAACTACTCAGGGTTTGAGATTAGCTTTCTTCATGGAACTGAAATTGACAGAAATTAGTCAACTCATTTCGTGGGATACCTCCATTGACTGCTGAAAATATATTTTTAGTAGAGAATAAAAAATATAACACATAGTAAAATACTGCAGTTTGATATGTACATGTGTATTTTCAAAAAGCGGGAAAAAACAGACAATGGGCCTCATTTTAGTAAAGGTGTGTTTAAATGTTTGCTGTAAGCCAAACCTAACTAACATTTTCTGACAGATTTACAAAAATTTCAGAAACTTGCATACTCACATGAGTATGTTGCTCACCTGTCAAGTGTACAGACAGCTGGGAGCACAAAACTAATGATCAGAGGAAAGGCTGAAAGACTGAAATGAAAGTTATTTTGGCTCACTTCAGTGTCAGTAAAAATATTTCATAATATATAATACCACTACTACTACTAATAATAATAAACATCTTCTGTCAGCTGAGGCATTAATTAATGGCCTACGGCTATGCGCAGACAGACCGGCCCAGCATTTATTTTGTCATAATTAAATGATCAGTTTTATTTGACTCAGATTATGGGTTTGTGTTGACTTGCTTTCTTTATTTTTTTCATATTCTTTAATTAATGCCAATAGTATCACATTTGCAAATAAATCCATTTGTATCCAGCTTGATAAATGAGGCCCAATTTGCCTACTAAGCCTATAGTGTCAACATAACAACTTAAAGCAACATGACAAATACACTTGAGAAAACAAACTATTAAAAAGTCCAAACTAAACAAGCATTAACTAGACACAGGTCCCTTACAGAAAAGTTAAATGGACTTCAAATGTGAATTGTCACTTTTTTGTTAACAGGTGATTCGGCTTGCACATTAATTTTTCACATGTAGGGCGTGTGGTATCTTACTGGGTTTTTTTTTTTTTTTGGGGGGGGGGGGGGTACGCAGGTTAAATTATAATGTAACCATAGGATGCTTATTGTCACATTTCCCTGCCCTTAATTAACATGAAACCTAATTACGGACAGAATTGATCCTAAAATGACCAAAATTAAAGCCTTAAAAATTAAACCTCCTTCTACTTAGCTATTAAATCCATTGATTCAAATCAATTTTATTTGGAATGATGCAGAGGTGAAAATGGCGAGGGAAAACTCTCTGGGATGACATGAGGGTACACAGAAATCATGCATTGAGGCTCTTCTCTGTTCTAGTGCCTAAGTAGTGGAATGAACTTCCTCTAGCTGTTCCAAAAGCAGACTCACTGGTTGTCTTCAAATGACAACTAAAGATCTACCTCTTCATGAAGTCATGACGTACTTCAATTAGTATTTTTTTATTTAAAAAAAATTCATGTCTTGTGTGTTTTTTTTTCATACTATACTAACCTCCTCTATAAGGTTTATAGACTGATGGCACTCTTAGTGTTTGAACTGGTGAGTCAGTGTGAAGATGAATTTATTGATAGAGACTTCAAAGCACTTCTGTAAGTCACTCTGGATAAGGGCGTTGGCCAAATGCTAAAAAAAAAAGTAAACGTAAATGTAAATGCATGAGAAAGAAACCTTGAGAGGAACCAGACTCGAAAGCGAACTCACCATCCTTCTCGTGACACCAGATTATAAATCATTCAAGTATACAGGTGTTGAAGAGTAAAGACAAACTAAGGATTCTCAGTATGAGCATATTATGTTTGGTGTTCTGTGATAGTGACCAGAAGGTCGTGAGTTCCTAAGACAGCCAGGGACGCACTGTTGGGCCCCTGTGCAAGACCCATTTACACTGTTTTTTTTTTTAGAATAGACATTCATGTAATATATAGTAACAAATAAAACTATTATCAGATTAAAAAGAAAAAAGTCATTGTGGGTATTGTAGAAAACTGATAAGAGATCACCTTTGTAAGAGATGAGATGGATGGATTTCATTGTAAAAAAAAAAAAAAAAGGTCAGGTTCAGCTGTAACAAAGTCTGTAGGTGTTAGACATGAAAAAAGAACAAAGGAAAACAAAACACACGAGTTGACGATATTCAAATGAATCAGACCAGGAGGATTACTGCTTTTACATAAATGTAAATGTCCTAATGAGCAAGAAACCGTTGAAAGTGGTGAGGAAAATCTCCCTGAGACTCAGTTTTAACAATAATACAATTAACAAGAAACCAAGGATCGCGCACTACAATTAGCATGTTGAACTGACTTCTTCAGCTCCTTGCTGTGATTAGAAAAGGACAGAGGATGAGCATGATATATCAGGTGCCTTTTATAGGCTATCCATGTGGGGTTACAGTAGAACTGTTTATACACTCTGCCCAGAATTGAAAGAAGTTTAAGAAATGTTTCAAGAAGGTAAAAATTTAGATATTTTGTGTTTTCTTTTAGTATTTCCATTTGTTTCCATTGCTCACTTCTGTTTCTGTCCTCTTGCACTGATTCACTCAGCTTATTAGGCAATCAAGGTTTCATGTCCAGCCTCCGATGTCACCTGGTTCATGAGTTGTTTTTTTCCTGAGAAATGTTTCATAAGCATCTACTTGAGATGTAGGTTTCATTTTTCCACTTCAGTTCCTTTAATGTATTTTTAAGCAGAAAGCATCTTAACTGTGTGTGTGCGTGTGTATGTGCACGCACGTGCGTGTGTGTGTGTTATTTTTATATCCATCCCAATTCTCAATAATCTGTCATTCTTAGTCATCCGTCATTAATGGAGAATTAATGTTAAGTCTTCATGTCATGCCTGTTCATACACTTTTTTGAGCTTTGTTTAAATATTACAATTAATGTAATAAAGTATGCAATATTTCATTTTAGGGCAATAAAAATAAATATAAGTAGTTTTATATTCTCATAAAGTCCTGATTATGGTGCAGGTATTGAAGTATTCCGGTTACTTAATCTCCTTCTACTTTGTTATTAAAGACTTTTATTGAGTTCAGTTTTATTTATATAGCACTAGAGATTGTCAAAAAGCAGCTTTATAGAATCCTAATGAGCAAGTCCGAAGCAGCAGTGGTGAGGACAAACTCGCTGAGATGACATGAGGATGAAACCTTGAACTAATAAAAGGAACCCATTCTCTTCTGGGTGACAGATAGTGTGATCATAAAGTACAGTATACAAGGTTAGGTTCAGGTGAGAAACAAACAGGAATCGACAGTGTTATCTTGGCAGCTGGTGCTCTGTGATAGTGACCAGAAGGTCATGAGTTCAAATCCTAAGACTGCCAGGGACGCACTGTTGGGCCCCTGTGCAAGAAACATTTACATTGTTTTTTTGTTTTTTTTTAGAATAGCCATTCCTATAATATACTAACAAATAAAACTATTATCAGATTAAAGAGAAAACTGTCATTGTGGGTATGGAAAAAACTGATAAGAGATCACATTTGTAAGAACTGAGATAGATGGATTTCACTGTAAAGAAGGTTGGGTTCAGCTGCAACAAAGACATCAAACGATTCAAACCATGAGAATGCTTTTTATAGACAGAGCTTTTCAGTTTAGTGTTGAAAAAGTATCCAGAACACACCCTGGCTGTGATTCTATTTTAGACCAGTCAGACAGTTTTAGAACAGACAGTCAGGGCCAGGATCAAACATTTTAGTGACAATAACTTTTGCAGAAATGTGTCCTAATTAATGTATCACATTGCCGCATATGCAGCCTACTAATTTTTAATCTGTTATGTTATCCTTCCATTTTTATCAGCTGCTCTGTCTCCAGTTAATCTGTTTAGTTGCACTGAGTTAAATATTTTGGTTTACAGAACAACCTGTAATTACTCTACCTGCAAAATTAGGGAATTTTACAGTATCTTAGAGCTTTTTTTAAAGTTTGCGTTCATATTTCTTAAAAATGATATAGTTAATTTGATTTCATATTAAAGGAGCCCATAGTATGGAATATCCTTTGCAAGAACATATAGTGTATTTTGTCTGCTTATTGAAACTGAGGCCTCAAAAGACATATCACCATTTCTTAATTTTCTTCTTTTTTTTTTTTTGTTTTTTTTTTTGCACATTTCGCATATTCCCAGGCATATTTTTTTTAAAAAATGCCATGGTAAAATTTTATATTAAAAAACGACAGAACAATAGAGTAGACTTACTATTAATAAATAGTTTGAGATGATTTTGTATATTATAGCCTATTTATATAAAGAATGATTAGACAAACTTATGCACAACAAAGTGAAGACTTTGAATCAGAATTGAAAGAAGTTTAAGGGATGCTTTCACAAAGTAAAAACTTAGATAATGTGTGTGCTCTTTTGATATACTGTGTGTGCGTTTTATACCCGGCCTTATTTCCCATAATCTAATAATCAATAACCAATAATCAATAATGACTAACCAGTCATTCCAGTCAACTTTCATTGTTCATTAATGGAGAATTAACGTCAAGCCTTCATGATGTGCCTGTTCATTCAGGTTTTTTTTTTTTTTTTTTGATTTGCTAAAATATTTCAATTAATGTAAAAACCTAGTAAGTGATATTTAATTTTAGGGCAATAAAATGAAATACAGAAGTGCATTGCTGCCACATAAGGATAAAATATATCCCCATCAGCATCTCGTCATTATGAGAAAAACCTCTCAGCACTGTGAGAAAAATATTGCGTTATTACAAGATAAACTATATTGTAATTTTGAGAAACCATCTCATTATTGCTCATTAATATGTTCGGACAGTTTGCCATACATGGACATACATCTATCGCTCAGTTTGAGAATTTTGCTTTGTATAATGTGTCACATAACCATAAATAAGTGCTGAAGTGGAAATATGCACTAGGTGTGAAGCAGGTTTCTTTCTCAAGAAACTACATGATTGTAGAATGAATCACCAATTCTTATGTGTCATGCCAGCTGAACGAGTATTACTTTAAAAAGTGTAAAACAGGAACTAGTACCATATTAAGTAAAGTAAAACCACACCAGCTTAAATAAATGACTTAATTAATGATTCACTTTTCATATTCTTAAGTGGCACGGCTGATGTGATTGCAGGTAGCAAGTTTTTGGTTGTATGTGAAATCTTATATTTACCTGAAAATACTTGTTTCCAAATGTAACTGTAAAAAAGAACTTGTTTTATTACACTTCCCTTAGGCAGTGGTTGCCAAAGGTTGAGTGTATGATCTCCCAGTGGAAGGGCAAAACCTGGGATAAAAATGTATAAAGATTTTTGTAGAAATTATTCTGCGGCCTTCAATTTTAACAGCTTCATAAGCCTAGTTTCCCATACAAATCCTCCAATCTTTTGTAATCAGTTTCTCAGATTTAGGACTGATTATTTAGAGTGAAGACTCAAATATATCAGATATAATCACAGGCTTCAAGTTCACTTCTTATCAAATGAAGCATTTTTTAGGGGATGTATGTTGGTGTGGATACTATCTCCACCACAATCACCAGGGAGTTTTTGCATTGACATTCTTAAGATACTTGACTTGTTTTTTGCATTCATGGTAAACTGTCATATGTGTCTATTTAAACACACTTTTTGTACTTGATATTTATTATAAAAATTATATGCAAAAGTTCTGACACCCCTGGACAAATCACATATTATATTGGTAATTTTTGAGGTGAAAAGAAGGAAACACAACCTCTAAGGCAAACTCTTAAAAAAATTCTGCAAATGTAAATATATAGTCAATTTATATTTGATGAACTTAAAAAAAAATTAAGGCATATGCAAAGTTTGGACACCCTTCCTGTTGTAAAATCTCAGAAATTAATGAACTTTTTAGGCCTTAATTGACTCATTTGGTCTTATTACTCAGTTCATAGAATTGTCATTAGGATTTGTCAGCAGACAATAAGTTCTTTGATTCTTCAAACCTTGTTCTAACACTAAACAACCATGGGCACCTGACTGAGGATCTGAAAATGAAGCCTACAACTCTTCATGAAATGGCAGTATGTGGTATCTGGAAGAAACTTTCAGATAGAACTGCTTATATGCTGGCCAGAAAAGCAAATCAAAACTCCCATATGATGGCAAGGAATTCTTACCCTGTGACCTCATGACAAAGGTAATATGTGAAGAATGCAAAACAACATCTAGATAAGCCAGAGGTATTTTGGAAACAGATGCTTTGGACTGGTAAGGTAAAAGTCAAACTCTTAGGCCCCTATCACCATTATCATTTCTTGACCACTATCATTTTATGAAAAGAACACCTTGCCAACTGTTAAGAATGAGAGTGAATCTGTTACGCTTTGGGGTTGTGTGGCAGCCAGTGTTAAGTACTACTTAACATGCATTACTTAAGTGATGACTTAATAGTGACTTAATGTGACTTAATAGTCAGTGGTTAAGATGTTGGCCTCCTGCTTAGAAGGTTGAGAGTTCAAATCCCAGCACCACCAAGCTGCCACTGGTGGGCCCTTGAGCAAGGTCCTTAACCCTCAGCTGCTCAGTTGTATAAATGAGATAAATGTAAGTCACTCTGGATAAGGGCGTCTGCCAAATGCCGTAAAATGTAATAGGGTGTCCAAACTTTGCAAAGGTAACTGTGTATTAACATTTGCCAAATGTTATTTTAAAATAGTTTTACTTACTTGTTAAGTAATACTTCTTTTTACTTAACAAATTATGTAATTTGGTGAGGGGTGCTCAAACTCTTCAAATGTACAAATGTATTAGAATAAAGTAAAATACAAAATTGGGCTAGTTTAAAAATATACTCTGCATGAACCAAGATTTTGTTGTATACCAATTTATCGGCACAAACAAATGCAAGTGCAAACAGTGGGTCTATGATGTACAGAACCATTTCTGTTGTAAGATATATTGCAAAGAGGGAAAGGGGATTATGGAGTGCATAATGTCCGTATATCAGAAATGTGTGTGCACCACAGTTTCCCATGCAAAGGCCGAGAAAAAAAAAAGAAAAATATTTCTTCCTTTTCCAGTGCCTGATTTTTAGGCTAGTTTCAGATCTTCAGATCATATTACCTCAAACAAAGTCAAACAAAGATACATCTAAAACTGATCAAAATGAGTTTTACGTCTAAAACTGATCAAAATGTTGTTGACTCTCCAATGCCTATTATGATGTTACTCTTAAATTTCACTTGATAGCAGCCTACAGCATAAGTCAAATAGCCCTAGGCTTCATTGTTTCAGGCACCAAAATCTATTGTCACGAGCCACTTCTGAGGCATGTTGTGGGTTCGAGTCTCAGGTCCGGCAGGGATTGTAGGTGAGGAGAGTGAATGACCAGCACTCTCTTCCGCCCTCAATACCACAACTGAGGTGAGACCCTTGAGCAAGGTACCGAACCCCCAGCTGCTCCCCGGGCAGTGCAGCAAAAAAGGCTGCCCACTGCTCCGGATGTGTGTTCACTACTGTGTGTGTGCACTTGGATGGGTAAAATGCAGAGCACAAATTCCGAGTATGGGTCACCATACTTGGCCACACGTCACTTCACTTCACAATAAAAAAAAAACAAAAAACAAAAAGAGCCAAAAGATTTCCTTTGGGTTACTGAGGTTAGGGTTAGATTTCAGTGTAGCCATACATTTTTGTGTCACAGCCTGCTTCTCCTTCTTTTTGGACACTTTACATGATAGTTAATGAATAATAAATTTTATTCATGAATGATAATTGAATGCTGGAGTCACTAAAATGCTGGAGTCACTATCACTAGAAATATAGTAAAGTAGTATTATTAATCAGCAGTGCTGATGTGATTGCAGGCAGCAAGTGATAGAAATGTTGAAAATTGCCTAAATTGTGTTAAAATGGTGAAATTGTAAGTCACAAAAATATATATGTTAGCCAAGTGACCTGGGTTTTGTGTTTGCCTGAAAATAAACCTTTCGAAATGTCACTGTATTGTCACCAAAATTACACTTCTCTTTGGCATGGCTGATTGTACAATCTCCTAAAAACAGGAGAAAACCTTAGTCCCAAGAACCATTTGGGAGCCAAAGTATAAAACGTTTTGTAGAAAGTATTCTTTGGTTTGCATTTTCGGCAGCCATCACCTCATACATATTTCACCAAGTTTATGCATACTATCTCAGATTTAGAAATGATTATTTACATCGTGAAGACTGGTTCAGATATGATCAGCAGTTTCAGGTTCACTTCTTTCCACTTAATTCCACACTGAAGGAAGTTTTAAAGGGTGTGTTTGTTTTGGCACCACAATTCTGAGGAAGGTTTTTTTTTACTCTAATCTTACATTCCAATCCAACCTGACCTTTATTGTGCATTAATTCTCATGTGGTTCTATTCAAACTCATTTGAGCTCTGTGATATTACAATTTATATAAAAACAGTATGTGATATTTAATTCTACTGTGCTAAAGTAAAACATTAGTAGTGGAATATTATTTAAAAAGATATCAGCATTATATTATATATTAAGGAGGCTAACAACAAACCAGTAGTAAACATACTAACAACAAACTAGCATTACAGTAAAGAGGCTAGCCATGAATTAGAATTATAGCAAACATATTAACTACAAACTAGCAGTAAAGTAAACAGAGTTAGCACAAACTAGCATTACAATTAACAGGCAAACCACAAACTATGTTAGAATAAACATGTTAACAAAAACAACCTTATAGTAAACATGCTAACTGAATAAGTGTAGCAAGCTTCCTAACTTCAAACTAGCATTATAGTAAACAGGCTAAACATATAATAGCATTATATGTACATATACATTGTGAACTAGCATGACAGGAAACAAATTGAAATTGAAATTGAACAAAGTGAAATTCTCTGATTACCAATTAAAATAAACCATGTTTATATTTCCAAATATTTCTGTCTATGGTTTCCCAACTCAAACAGCATTGTCTGTTGTCAACCTTCATACTGAAAAAACTTTGATCTCTGGCCAAAAACACACCTACAACAAATCTGCCAAATCACTGCCGATTGTTGATGAATTTCTGTCAAATTTCTGTCATAATCTCACAAGGTTAGGTAAATTCACAAGGTTTTACATAACAGATACAAGTAAATACAAGTCTACACATCAAATGCACTTGTATACACATTAGATCCACCTCAGTCTGCATACCAGACGTGTAAAGAGTACTTTGAATATTTATCCTTTCTACTGCTAAAATTGTCTTTTTAAGCTGAGAGTAGAAAACTGTATGGATGCACTGACTGAACTGTGAACAGAAGTCCTTAACTTCTTTCAACAAATTGTTAGTTTTACGTATATTGTTTGTTCTATTTGTTTGTTTATTTATTTATTTATTTGGTTGTTTGTTTGTTTGCTTGTTTATTTATTACAAAGAAGACCGTCATCTGAATTGAAATTTATATAGGCTTTCAAGGTTATGCAGAATCAGTTAGCCTCAAAACTTCTTGTCAGTCCTTATCTTCTCTTTTAATGCCAGAGGGAACCCAAGTCTGTGATTCGTTCTAATTCTGGTATTATAGGAACATTTTTGCATAGGATCAACGTTGACAATCCTGTATACTCAAAGCAGGGAAAATGTATGCACATCAAATTTTTTATACAATATATAAATGAATAAAAAACAATCTGGTTTGAGTACTTCAGCAACTGCTGATCTCCTGGTATTTTCACACACATCATCCTTTAGAGTTTATACAGAATGGTGGGAAGAAGAAAAAAAAAACATCCAGTGAGCTGCAGTTCTATAGACAGAGACAATTATTGATTAGAGAAGTTAGAAGAGAATGGCCAGTCTGGTTCGAGCTGAAAGGAAGGCTATGGTAACTCAAATAAACATTCTTTACAGCCGTAAAGAACAGCTTACTTGAATCTGCCATAAGATTCTATTGAAGCTGTACATCAGTGGTCTATCAGCGGTGTGTCTAAGAGTTTCAAAGGGGAATTTCATTCAGGAAATCAAAAGGTAACATTTTTATATAGCATAATTACTGTTGACATGAATATGGGTTTCTGAACTGAGCCATAAAAGAAAACGAAGAGGAAAAGAAGAAGGAATCTAGGCTCATGAGTAGTGCAAATAAACACACAGTACTTGTGAAGACATTGAAGGGGAACAAATATTTTAGACAATGATAGAAACAAGGAACTAATTATCATACTGGTAGTGACAAGTGTTTCCCTTTCTTGTCATGACTCACAGTCTCTTGAAGCCTCTGTGTTACATGTAAATCGTCATTGTAAATGAGAACTGGTTCTCAATTGACTTACCTGGTTAAATAAATGTTACTTATGTAGCTTTCTAACCTATTAGTCTGATTGCCTAAACTGTCAGAGTAAAATTGTTCCATTTGGTTTGATTTGGTTTCACACTGCATACATTTACAAGAATAATTTGTGTAAATAACAAAGTGCTAATTTAAATACTTCATGAAAAAGTAGGTCTTTAGTTTAGACAGCCAGTGACTCAGTTCAAACATCTAGGGGAAGTTCATTCCACCACCTAGGCACCAGAACAGAGAAGAGCCCCTATGCATGCATTCCTTTTACTCTGAGAGATGGTGGCTCCAGATCAGCTTTTCACCAAAAGAAGCATAACTTCAGAAAGGTTTCACTAGCTCACTGTCAGAATGGAGACACCAGCTTACGTATAGAGAAGAGTGAAAGGAAGGTGAAGGGAGGGGCGGGGGGGGGGGGAAGATAAGAGAGAAGCATGACCTCTGACCATAGTGTGGTCTGATATTATACTGTATTCTGAGAATGTCACATTTTTTAATTGTTTGTGTTTCGGTATGTTCTCAGAATACTGTATAATGTCAGAAAATCATTGAAGCTAGCAATTAAAAGGAAGAATTTTCTTCTCTTACTGGTAAGCAAGACATACCCTCAAAGCATCATTCCAAAGTCAAATGAAGCCTTATATGCCTATTTGTCTTCCTTGAACATGTGTTTCCACATATCTGCATTGAAGACGGCAATTCACTACTATTTTGTCCTACCTTGTAAATTTCCATATTCCAGTCGTTATTAAAGGTCTATATTACCATGGTACCTATTTTTATGTCTTCAGGCAAATTTGGATTAATAAGACACTAACGTGTAGAAAGTTCCAGGGTCCCTGGTTTGACCATGAGCTTGGGTTACTGTCTGTGTGGAGTTTCACATGTTCTTTCCATGTTCTCACAGGTGTCCTCTGGGTTCTCCGGTTTCTTCCCACTTCCCAAATGCATGCAGCTAGATGGATTAATGCTAAAATGCTCCTAGGTGTGAACGCATGTGTATGCATCATGGTCTGCATCCCATCTAGGGTGTAGTTCAATCTTGCACCAAGTATTCCTGGGCTAGGCTCCAGAGCTATTTACATGTGCTCATTTGGCTCATGTTTTCATGTAAAGAAACTTACAATTGAGACAGAGCAGGCAAGGGTTAAAATTCTTTCTCAAGGACCCAACCAGCTTGGTAGTGCTGAGATTTGAAATCACAACCTTGCTCAAAGACTTAACCACTGAGGCACCACTTCCCCACCACAATCCTGACTAAGACAAAGTAGTTAATGAAGATGAAGTATAGAACAGGTTCTGCACGGTCTCAGTGTGTTTGAGTCATTAATTTACATTTACTTTATGTAACTGCAGGCTGTGTTCCATGACATAATATTCACTTCCTTCTGCATTTGAAGTAGCCTTCAATATGAGTGACAGTAAGGATAAGTGTGAGGAAGGATGTCTTCTAGAAGAAGTAGTTCAATCTGTCAAAGCTAATATATTCTGACCTAGTTAACCTCATTTTTCCCACAAAGAGCATTCCATAACTGTGGTAGCAGTTACGGCTCTGAACTGCTGATTGGAACAGTAAGACTGTAAGATTAGAGTAAACACAGAACAGAACTTCTGCCAAATGAGTACATGTAAATAACAGGCTAACCACAAATGGGTATTACAGTAAGTGTGCTAACTTGTTTGTTTTTTTAATTTACAAAAAGAGCCAATGTGTTTCCTTAGGTGTAAGCATAGCATTATTTAGCTGCATTTGCAATTATGTGTCAAGTGTAGCATTATGTGAATTGAGACCTCATTCAGTTACATTTTTAAAAAATGTTTCATTTCACCTAAGTGCCTTAGTGAAGTGAAGCTTAAGTGAAGCTCACACGTGACATTGCCTTTGTTTAATGCTTCAAGACTTTTTTGAGTGAAGCATTAAATCCATAGAAATCCACAATCATTATCTCGTCTTTGTAATGAAGGCTTGAGAGCAAACAAAACTTAGCAATGTGAGTTCTGCTTCTGCTTCTTTTGGTTTTTGGGCACTTTACATCCAGGCCATTGCATTAGTGCCCTTTTCATGAAAGGTTGACTTTGCACTGTGGTGGAGTTTGAAGCAGATATTCTCATCCCGTTGTTATATTATACTGTATAATCCTTTATAGCACTGTGAGCTATATTTACACAGGAGAGGAAAGAGTTAATAAGCAACTGGTCAGTGCATCTAGTTAAAGGATGAATATGCTTGGCTTGGATGAGATGGGGCATTCCTGAGAGGTGGGAGTGCTTATTGGCAGGGGATTCTGGTAGCTCTCAAACTAGGTTTATTCCATTAATTATGAAGCAGTAAAGATGTAATATCTCTCTCAAAACAAAGCAAAAAATATATATAAAAAAACACCAGAAATGTAAATGCATCTACTAATTAATGAGGATTGAATTCTGGAGTTGCCAAATTAGAAAATGATTCAAATCAAAGTGTGCTTTTGCTCTCTCTCCTGCCAGTACCTTGTACAGAAATGCAGCTGAGATGAATCTAGTGTGGATTGACTAAAGTCTTGAGGTGACACTGGACATGACCCTTGTTGTGACACTTATGTGAAGCATCCTATGTGAATTCAGGGTCGCCTGTGAAACAGGGGAATAATAGGAAGAGAAATATAGCGGAGACTTCAAAGACACCACTCATGGTGGACGGCCAGCGATATAAACTGTAAGAAAGGATCAAAGCAGTATCAAACCTCAGTATCAAAGCAGTAACGCTATCAGGTTCTTCAATAAAAATGGAGATCACATGCAAAGACAGAGATCAAAGAGTGAGAGCAGTACATAGGAATCTCTTTGTCTAAAAGACGCTGATTGTAAAGGTGGTTTACAGATACAAATCAGAAGGATTGAAAATATCCACAAACAGCAGTTAGCAACAGTCTGTAGCAGAGAGGAATGTGACTGGAGCCTTCCGATTATTGTATGCGTTGAATGAATGGCAGTGTGTTTGAGTTTATTGATTTTTTGCATACATGCGGTTTGCATGTCGATCCATCGAAGATACGCTCCCTGATGCGTTTCATTTACATTACATTTGTATTCTCCATTAAACCATATCTTTTTGCTAGTTCACTAGGTCCAGGACTAAGAATACCATCTGCCTATAAACTCTGATGGGGAGGTTAGTATAGTGTGAAAGAACAAAAACCTCAAAAGGCAAGGACTTTGGTTTTAAACAGATTAACAAAGTGCTAATACAAGTGCTTGGTGAAGAGATAGGCCTTTATTTTTCATTTGAAGACAGCCAGTGACTCAGCTGTTCAGACAGCCAGGGGTAGTTCATTCCAGAAAAGAGTCTGGATGCATGTCCACCTTTTACCTTGAGAGATGGCAGGTCTAGTCAAGCCATACTAGAGGATCAGAGAGAGCGTGGTGCAGAGCGGGGTGTGTTAAGTGCCTTAAGGTAGGAGGGAGCTGGTCTGTTTTTGGCTTTATTGGCAAGCATCAGTGTTTTAAATCTGATGCGGGCAGTTACACAAAGCCAGTGGAGTAAGTGTTGCAATGAGGTGGTGTGGGAGAACTTGCGAAAGTTGAAAACAAGTCACGCAGCTGCATTCTTGATAAATTACAGGGGTTGCATGGAACATAGAGGTAGGCCTGCCAGGAGCGAGTTCAGTTCAGTCTGCTTTATAACTAGGGTGGGTCTGGCCACCATTTGAAGGTTTAAAGCAAAAGTAGCGAAACTTGCACAAAAAAGGGATTGATTAACAAATATGTTGTTGCTGAGTAGAATTGGTTGACTTTCGACTAATACCCATTGTCTCCTTTTTGAGGCCTGTTCAAAAAGAGAGTCAGACCAAAGAGAGATGTGAGTTTCCTTCCTATGAAGTCCCACCACAAGGGTTAACCTGAAAGAGAGAGATGGGAAATTTCCCCCCTTTTGAGGTCTATCCACAAGAGGGTCAGAATGAACAACAGCTCACAGATCCTTTTTGATGCCTCACCAGTGTGACATATCTGGTGTTATGTCCTTTCAATTACTGTAAAACAGGGGGAAAACCAATCTTATCCACAAAGAGCTTGTGTGGGTGCAGGTCTTCATTCCAATCAATCAGGAGCCACACCTGATTTCACTTGTTTAATCAGTTAATTTACCTGGTTGGAATGAAAACCACACCAGCCCTTTCTGGGTAAGACTGGACACCTCTGCTGTAAAAGCACAGTAATGAAGGGTATCAAGAGCATGTCATCTCCTTTGCTCTGTAATTTCTGGAGCCATGGCACCTCATTCATTAAAAAAAAAACTTCATGAGCATGTTTTTTTCCCTAGTAAGTGTTATTCAAAACACCTTTTATATTTATAGATGTCTAGTTTCAAAATGAACAATTGGGTTGGTCAGATGAGATCATCTACATTAAGTTGTAGCTTTTATTTTCAGTTCCTTTCACTCTGTTCTTTTTTTTTTTTAATGAAACCTGAATTAATTACCTATATCCTTATTTGTCATGTCATCCTGTGTCATGTTGAACCACACTTTAGCACCAATTATAGTAATTATTATTAACAGGCAGGGCTGATGTGATTGCAGGCAGCTGGAGTTAAAATTGTCTAAATTAATATTCATTTAGTTTTAAAATGAAAGACACACGACTCACAAGTCACAAAAGAATATATATTAGCCAAATTAATAAATATTTTGTGAAATGTTTTGTTTGCCTGAAAATAAATGTTTCCGAAAATGGAATAAAAATTATGTCCTTATCACACATGATTAGTTATCTAGTGAAGTTCACTTCTTTCCACTTAATGCCTTTCTACACACACAGAAGGCATTTCAAAGGCAGCGTGTTTGTTCTGACACTGCAATTCTCAGATAGTATCTTATATCTAAGATACCTTAACTTTATTCTGCATTAATCCTCATGCATGTCCATTCCATCTCGTTTTTTGAGCTCTGTGAAATTTGATTATAATTCATATAAAAACAGTTTGTGATATTTTGTTCTATTGTGCTAAAGTGTCAGATCAGTAGTTGTATATTATCTAAAAATGTGGCAGCATTTTACTAACCAGCATTACATGAACATATGTACTATGTATTAGTATGTATGCACATATGTACATACATACTAATCAGAAAATAGCTTTACAGTGAACAGGCTAGCCATGAACTATCATGATAGTAAACCGGCCAACCACATTCTAGCATTAGAGTAAACAATCTAACAATAAAACAGCCTTACGATAAACAATCTAGCTAATCTAACTATTACAGTAAAAAAAGATGAACAAAAAAACAAGCTTTACAGTAAACATTAAAAGAATTACATGTATTAAATAAATAAATAAATAAATAGCAGACTGGTTTGAATATTACAGAAACTGCTGATCTCCTGGGTTTTTCATGCTCAACAGTCTCTAGAGTTTACACAGAATGGTATGAAATACATTCAGTGAGCTGAAATGCCTTGTTGATAAGAGAGGTCTGAGGAGAATGGCCAGAATGTTTTGAGCTGACAGATAAGCTATGATAACTCAAATAACCACTCTTTACAAACGTGGTGAGCAGAAAAGCATCTCAGCATGCACAAAACACATTGAACCTTGAGGTGGATGGCCTACAACAGCAGAAGACCACATCAGGTTCCAGGCATTGAACACGTCACACTTTTTAACTATGTTACATTTAATGTTGTTAGAGAAAATTAGAATTCAACGGTACTTCTAAAACAAATCTTCAATCCTTTGATGATAAACTTTCACATTCGTGCAGCTGGGCGTGTTTACTGACCTGACTGGCCTACAAAGTCATACATATGGGTTCTTCTTTTGATGGTGTGACTCACACTGTGAATCTGTTTTCTTGTTTTCTGCATTACTGTACCGTGCGGGAGGGGTGTGTACTTCTTACTTGTCTTAGGTTTATTATGGGAAACCCAGGCAAAAAAAACAAAAAACAAAAGCCAGCCACCGTAAAAGAAAACAACCAAGAAGGAATCTTGGCTCATAATTATTGTAAATAAACACACAGGACTTGTTGAGAAGCAGAAAGGGAACAACAAATTTCTGGATTGAAGATGGAAACAAGAATCAAATTTACACATACTAAAATGCAGGCCTCACACTGTCAAGGGAAGAATAATAAGAATAATCACTCTTTACAAACGTGGTGAGCAGAAAAGCATCTCAGCATGCACAAAACACATTGAACCTTGAGGTGGATGGCCTACAACAACAGAAGACCACATCAGGTTCCAGGCATTGAACACGTCACACTTTTTAACTATGTTACATTTAATGTTGTGGAACATCTGCGCCACAAGTTAGCTCCTGTTATCACTTACATAATGGCAGCTATAAACTGTCGTTCCCTCACCAGCCTCTCTTTTTTCTCTCCCTTGAAGTTAAACAGACAAAAAACCCACAGCTTTTCATGCTACCAAGAAACTGGATAATCCTGAAGAACTTCCAATGTGGGTACAAAGCAGTGAGACTTAACAGCAGACTTAACCACATCAATGATTATATGTTTTTCTTTGTTAAACATCAACACACTTTTTATTATTAGGCTTAAATGTGGAGTCATGTGGAAGCTGTTATAATAGAAACGATAATGTAGAAGACCAAGCCTATTAATATAAACCTTAATAGGCTTGTACGATCAGACTAACAGACTTGTACTATCAGAGCCATGCTGTTCTAGCAAATTAATCAATGTCTTCAGATTCAAGAATGCAACAGCACTCTGGTTTACACTTATAAAAACAGATGTGTTATAACAATACTTTATCAATCTTTTGATGATAAAGCATCGTTCTGGTCCACATTCCTGTAGCCAGGTGTGTATTGACCTCACCAACCTACAAAGGAAAGCATTTTTAGCATAATTTATGCTGCTATGTATATGGGTTTGCACTTACTGTTGTGACTCACACTATCTGTTTTCTTTGTAGCTCACGCAAGCAGATTTACACAGGAATAACATCAAAAATTCTGCATACCCAAAGCTTGGAAAAAAAACCATATACACAAAAATTTGTTGATGAGAGACAACAGCAGATAGCTGGTGGTCTTCTGCTGTTGCTGTCTCTCTATTGGCGTGACACGAGAAGCAGAAAGAGGACAATGCTTATACAAAGAAGATGCAAACAAGGAACCAATTAGCAGATTTGTAGTCCTGTCATTATGCTGGTTTCCCTTTATTTTCATGCCTTATTTTCTGCACATAACTTTGCCTTTAACCTTCTGTTACCATAAAAACATTCACGTTTCACTTATGCAAGTGTGAAGATAAGTGAAAATAGCCCACATGTGTTGCATGAAAAAAACATGCAAAGAGATGTTTAAACAGCTTTTTTTGGATTATATTACAAAAGGTTTTCATATTTCCCCTTTGCTTGTGCATCATTTCAAATTCATTTTGGGGTTAAAATTAATGAACGGTCTTGAAGGACCCGGATGTGTATCATCAATTACTGCGTAGCTGCTAACAAGAAGAAGGCATTAGTGCCTGATGGACTGCTAAAATGGATCACTACGGGCTTTTTAAAAATAGAAAAATGGTGATGGTAAAGTGGAGCAACTTGGTGGCTGAAAATCAACAGGATTTTCAAGGTGATGCCATTTAAAAATATTTCAATCACCCAAAATGTATTTCTGCATAAGTTGCTTATTATATATTTTATGAAAACAGAACAAATTTCCAGAGTACACATTTTTTACCAGAGAATAGCCTGTAAAATAGTCTCCTTGTACTTCATACTGAAATGTACTGCAGTAGGCATGTTTTCATATTTGGATTCATGAATATTTGATTTTTAGGCTTTGTGTGGTGAAACAAGTAGAAAATTAAAACAATTTTATTTATAAAAAAAAGTTTATGAAAAAAACTGAATTAATTTCCTATTTTAGTGCATGCCATGTAAAACAAATAAAATGAAAAACTGTTTCCTTATTTTCATTTTGTAACAAATGAAAGCAAGGTAAACAGACATTGTGTATAATATAGCTAAACTATAATGATTCTTGTAAGGGTAAGTAGGACACACCAAAGTCATATGAGGTTATGTGTCTTCCTTGAACATGAATGTTTCCTCATATCTGCATGCATGACTGTAGTTCACTGCTATTTTGACCCACTGTGTAAATTTCCTTTTTACATTGGTTCTTCTTGCTCTGTATCTTGAACACTACATGATATATACATGAATACATAATAACCTCCACTCTTCTGGGAAGGCTTTAAACTAGATTTTGGAGTGTGGCTGTCGGGATTTTTGCTCATTCAGCCACAAGAGCATTAGTGAGGTCAGGCACTGATTGTTAGGTGAGGAGGTCTGGGGCGCAGTCGGTCTTCCGGTTCATCCCAAAGGTGTTCAGTGGGGTTGAGGTCAGGGTTCTGTGCAGGACTCTCCAGTTCTTCAACTCCAACCTTGGCAAAAAATGTCTTCATGGACTTTGCTTTGTGCACAGGGGTGAATTTTTATGCAGGAACAGGTTTGGATCTCTTGGCTCCATTGAAGGGAAATTGTAATGCCACAGCATACAAAGACACCCTATACAATTCTCTGCCTCCAACCTTGTGGCAACAGTTTGGGGAAGAACCAAATATGGGTGTGATGATCAGGTCTCCAACTAATTTTGGCCATATAGTGCATTTCCAAAGGTACTTTTATAAGTCTTTTGACAAAATTGGATTAATATAGAAGTGAAATTAAGCAGCTTGGCTGACACTTTTATCCAAAGAGAATTACATTTGGGACATTATACAACCAAGCAGTTGAGAATTAATGGTCTTGCTCTAGTACCCGACCCTTGTAGCTTGGCAGTGCTGGAATTAGAAGTCACATCCTTCTGATTGGTCACCCAAAGCCATAACCACTGAGGTTACTGAAGATGTAGAACAGATTGTGAAGGGTACTGGTGTGTTTCATAGTTATTAATTTAGCTTATATTTAGTTTCCATGACTACAACTGTGTTCCATTACATGATATTTGTGTACCTTTATGAGAGATTGTAAAGTTAAGTATGAGGAAGTTTGTTTCCTTTAAACAGTATTGTTTCCTTAATCAGTATTTTTCAAGGCTAATATATTCTGGGCTTGTTAACCTCATTAATTCACAAAGATCATAATCTGCATTCCATAACAGCTGATCGGAAAGTTGTCAATTTGAATCCCGGCCAAGGTGCCACTGTTGGGTCCTTGAGCAGTGCCCATAAACCTTATTTGCTCAGCTCAATTGTAAGTCACTTTGAATAATAATAATAATAATAATAATAATAATAATAATAATAAATAACTCAGTAAATGTAACAGGAAATAACAAGAAAGTCCAGGTGAAGCACTTGGCCAAATTCAGCACCATTGCATTGCATGTGAAAATATTCATCTTGATCTGAGAGACTGCAATGATGGTTGGTTAAGATTGGTAAGTTTACTGCATGATACTAAGATGTTATGGCTGAAACAAGTAATGTGTGGAGTAGAAAACCTAATATTACCATGTTACAAAATGACCTAAAATTAGTAAAGGCTATAACTATAACAAATATAAATAACACCAAAAACAAATTTTGTATTTCCATTGTGGAAATGTTTTTCTTGAGTGCTAAAGTGTTAGCAAATGTAAACTGAAGCTATTTCCCATTTGCAAAATCAAAACTGTAAAAGTACTTGTGCTTGAAGGCAACTTCAGCTTTTGTTAGCATCTTCGTAATATTTCTCCATGTTTTAAAAAGTTACATAATGCAACCAACGGTTAGAGATGCTAACCTATGGTCTAATTGGAGACTACTCAATATAAAAAGTTAATTAATAACTTAAGGGATGGAAAGTAACCCTACATGTTCTCTTGTTACAGTACTTGAGTACATAGTTCACTGTAATGGTACTTTTTTGAGTAGAATTAAATCATAGTACTTTTATTTAGGTTTGTTAAAAATAAAATATTCAACTTTACTACATTTATTTTTGATCACCGTTAGATTTTTTTAATGCATTTAACCCCACACTTAAAAAAATAACTGTAAATTTAACAGTAATTTACTGGTATCATGGTTGTCAATAAAGTACTGCAATATCTTACATAGTACAAAATAACACATAATCCTTAAAAAATATTGCAATTGATGCAGGATACAACGGAAGGGTCTTCCTCAAGGACCCAACCATGGCAGTTTGGAAGTGCTGGGATTTGAACACACAACCTTCTGATCTGTAATTCAAAGTTTTAACCACCGAGCCTCAAACAAATAGCTCATCTAGTTGGCACTGATTCAACCACTTGTACCACTGAAATAACTCACACTAAAAGACTGAATTGAATCAACATACGGTCCTTTAGCTAGTTTTGGTGATTCAGTGGTTAAGGCTTTGAGTTCATCAGATGGTGATGTGTTCAAATTCCAGTGCCACCAAACTGCCCTGGTTGGGCCGTTGAGCAAGACCCTTAACTTTCAGCTCAGTTGAATCCTGCCTCAATTGTAAGTAACTCTTTTTAAAAGCATCAGCCAAATGAGGAAATATACTGGATTATATGTTGTATGTAGTTTGTAGAATGTTACACTGTATGTGTTTTATACTATGTAAGATATTACAGTACATTACTGTAAATGTTTTTTACAGTACTTTATTGGCAACAATGTTGCCAGTAAATTACTGTAAAATTTATAGTCCTTTTTTTTTTTTTTTTTTTTTTTACAGTGCATAAGACTATAAGCCAAATAAAAGACAGTAGGTACAAATTTGTAAGACCTACAAAGTGGGGTGCATTTCAGGCACCAGGTGCTTTAGTCAGTGGCATCAATGTCTGAGGCAGTGGAGATCACACCCATCTGTGGCTCTTCTGTGGGAAACTGTTGCCAAAATTGTGTAGGATGTCTTTGTATGCTGTAACAATACAATTTCCCTTCACTGGAACTAAGAGGCCCAAACCTGTTCCAACATTACAATGCCCATGGAGTAAACTGGAAGAACGTCTTAATTGGAGCCATTGTTTTTCCCAAGGACCGACTTTTCTTTAAATTGATAAGTTGTTAATTAAATTAAAGTGAGCCATAAGCATCACAGAGTGATTGGTCAGACTATCCTTCAAATGGTGGGCAGGTTTTATTTATAGGAGAGAGTTGAGAGCATATATGATCAACTAGATAGGTAAAGTTCCTCCTGACAAACTCTGATGTTGGCTTGACAACGCCAGTCTGAAAGTTCGAAACTGTTTCATAAACTTGAAGATAGTTTGAAGCTGAAAGATAGAAAGACAGAAAGGGTGACAGAAAGACAGACAGACAGTTACTGGTAGAAAGATAGATGACAAATAGAGTGATACAAGTAGAAAATCAGATGGAGTGAGCGAGTGACACAAGTAGATAGATAGAGAAAGAGTGTTATTAGTAGAAAGACAGGAGTGGGAGATACAGGTAGATTGATAGAAAGAAATATGGAGAGAAAGCATGTGTGCGTGTGCTACAGGTAGATTGATAGAGAGATGGATGGAGAGAGTGTGTGGCATTGATAGAGAGATGGATGAAGTGAGAGTCTCTGTTATAGGTACATTGACAGAGAGGGAGAGAAGAGGAGCTTCAGTGCACACAGGTGTGTGTGAGTTTTCACAGTTGGAGCTTCAACATTCCAAGCGAGGCTCTGAACATTTCCTCAGTGTGAGTCTATGGGAGTTTTTGGGATATTTTATCATCCGCTATGGGAAAACCATAAGACCTATCAGTTAGGAAAAATACAGCATCATCAGTCTGAACAGCTTGAAGGACTGTGCTGAGTTTGCTGGAAGTAGCTTGAAAGTAAAGGAGTTATAACAGTCAGAAATTTTTAATGGAATTCAGTAGGAATTTTGGCCACTTTGAGCTTCCGTAATGGGAAAACCATAATTCTGATCAGTTAGAAAAGTCATAGCACACTAAGTCAGATAGCTTGAATGTATGTAGAATGTGGCTCGAAAGCTCTAGGAGGAATAGCATTTAGAAATGTTGGGTCTCCTAATAATAATAATAATAATAATATTAATAATAATAATAATAAACAGCAGAAAAGAATGTAGGCTTTGTCAAGCCAATATAATAATAGGATGTAAGTGGATCTTCCTGGATTGAGTGCTATTTCATAAGCTGCCGAATAATTAGCGTGGAAGCCATACTGTTAAATTAAACCAAAATTTGCAGTGATTCATTTGCAGTGGTTAGTATATACGCTATATACTAGACTCCAATTAGATTTATTTTATTTAGATTTATTTATTTCAATGCTTGCCACTTTCGTAACCACTTGAGGTATTGTATTGTATTTCACTCAGTATGCTTTTTCAGTTCTTCCTTCACTCAATTTTCCTCCCTAATATTGATTTTCTTTCTTCGTGTCATTTTTTTTTCTTTTTCTTTTCCAAGTAAACTCTCTGCTTGGTGACTTCATGGAGTGTAAATTAAAATCTTCATTGGTATGTGTCTTATATGGTGTTAGGATGTTTCCGTCTCCCTGTTGCCTCATACAGAAACCCTACTGAAGTGACAGGTCTCACTTTCTCATTCAGGACAGTTATTTTTCTTGTATTTTAAGCTATTATTCATACTTTAACAGCCCAGAATGTTTCTATTTGATGACTTTACCAGCAGACAGTATGATTTTTTTTATATTTAAGTGGCATAATACAGTGGTATATTAAAATCTTTGAAATGAGGAACACCCGTACATGTGCTTATTAATGTGTGAGAAGATCACAGATCATCAGTCATTTTCGGCATACTCAAAGCAGCCTATCTGGCATCAACAGCCATGCAAAGTCACGGAGATCTCATTATTTCCTCATTCTGATGTTTTAACATTAACTGAAGATCTTGACCTGCATGATGTTATGCACTGTGCTGCTGCATATGTTCCTAATGAAGCGAACAGTAAGTGTATATTAACGTGCAGCATTCCTTCCACCCTTAAACAGGAGGTGGTGTTGTTGGAACTGGTGGAGAGGGGTTTGCTACTAAGCAAGTAAGTGTGTAGCACAAAAAAAAAAAAAAAAGACAACTGGTTAATTATTTTAGTGTAAATAGTCAGTATGGTGGTAAGCACCAATACAAGTTAACAAAATTTCACTAAAATGCCTGAGAAGTTCTATTAAGTAGAAGAACATGTTAAAACAAACAAACAAACAAAAAAACATCATAATTGGAGAATTATTTAAAGTAACAAGGTGGTAAGATTAACCAGGAAAGGAAATTAAGAAACTGAAAGATGAATTCTTATGTAGAGGTTAACTTACAAGCTGTCCATAAATTATCTCAACGTGCAAGGTACTACTAGTAAATACTACCTAATTCTCGTGTTATTTATGTTGTGTTATGCGTTACTATTTTGTTTATTCTTTAATGTCTGGTCACATATTGACTGTGCCTGTTGGCATTAGCAATTTTACAGGATACTAAAAATGCTATCACTTTAAAGCACAGTGGCCATTTTCAGACTACAACTATTACAGATGTGTAAAACACCAGCTCATGTCAGGACATGACATTTTATGACCATGAGCAAACTCTCTGAGTGAATCTTAACACAGATGTGATGCATTACAGTAATACCTTGCTGAATTACTTAGGTATTTAGGTCAACTGATAACTTCTGTGCACAGCTGACCTAGCTAATATTAGCTAATTTTACCATGTTAAAAATGACCTAGTGCTAGCCAAGACTTGATAGTGCTCAAACAATGGTAACATTTTAAAGATTTTTATTGTTGTTGTTGTTGTTTCCAATTAGTGTTTGTTAGGTAGTGAGCTTGCTATCTTCCTAACATTTCCCCATGTTGTAAAAGGCTATATAAAGCAATCAGTGGTTAGAAATGTGGTCTTATTGGAGACTACTCAAATTAAGTTGGCTACTTATAAAAGTAAAAAATAGCCTCCAAAGCTCTCCATAGGCTTGTCCACTGTCAGTGTGGAGTAACTTGTTCTCCTTGTGTCCATGTGAGTGGTTTCTTTCTAAAACATGCTGATAGGTACAGTATACTGGCAACTCTAAACTGCTCCTATATGCAAATGTGCAAATGATGTGTGTGCACTGGTGCCCTCCACGGTGAATTCCTACTTTGTACCCAACGTTTCCAGGATAAAGTGGTTACTTAAGATGAATGAATGAAATGAATAACAGGCTGTGCGATTTTATAATCAGTACATTGTCTTACCTTCTTTGTATGTTTCATTATGCTGGCTTGACATTATGTTCTGCTGTTTAAGCTTATTATTCTTCTTCTTCTGAGACCCAATATTTCTAGACGCTACTCTTCCCAGACCGTTTAAGCTACCTGCACCAAACTCGCCATAGACTTCTAGCCTGTTCTGAGTGCTCTATATACTGTTTAGTGTGCTCTGACTTACGGTTTTCCCGTTAAGGGAGCTCAAAGTGGTCAAAATTCTCATTGACTTTCATTGAGAATTTCAGACTGTTCAGCTGTTCAGACTGATACAGCATGATTTTTTTCTTATAGATTTGTCATCTATCTTTCTACCAGTAACTGTCTGTCTTTCCTTCTGTCTTTCAACTTTGAAACTTTCAACTTTGAAACAGTTTCAAACTTTCAGACTGGGTTTGTCTAGCCAATATCAAAGTTTGCAAATATCTAGTTTATTTACTGTGCTCCATTATACTCTTCACTTCTGTCTGCAACCTGGATTATGTGTTACAGTAAGCAGTTTAAACAGTAAATGGTTTCTTTAAATAGCAGCTGCAGTATTTGTCTAGGCTAATGTATTCTGACCTAGTTAATTCACATAACAAAGTCACCTGAGCATGAATATTTTTTTTATTTAGGTCAAAGTGAAACACTTTGAGGTTGTAGCTAAAACAATGTGGAGAGTTTGGTTTGTGTTATTGGTCTGGCACCACATAGGACACTGCAGAATCCATTTCTGATTCCTTTTGGAGAGAAACTAAATTGAACTATGCCCAATTTGTGCACTGATTCATTCTTATTTTTGCACTGCCAATATAAGTGGTAGTTTGTATTTTTTCCCTCAGCTCCATGCAGTTATGAACCATGAATGCTCAGAGTGGTAAATTGATAACAGCTATGCATTACAATGTTAAGAAATGACCAAATGTTTACCAAGACTTAAACAACAAAAAGAGTTAATATCATTTGAACGGATGGTTTTCTTGTTGTAGCATAAAATGGCATTTTAGACCCCATTTTCAACTAGTTGTTTCATACACCTTGTGTCTTGATTGTCTTCTGATAAGATTTTGACCACATGCTTTTAAATTTATAGTCTTTCCAAATACAAATCAGCCCAAAACTAACTTCCTGTGCTGTTCCTTGTGTCCAGATATTTTATACAATGTATATATGTTTGTTGCATTAGAAAACAGGACAGAACAGAAAAGCATTCACTCTCACCAACTGGGAGAACACAAGTTTGAATACAGATGGTGCCATAGAAAAGTGTAATTACAGGTAAACAAATTATGATGCCACTTATTGTCAATCATATCAGCATAATAATTATTTAATATGGCGCTCACAACAAGGTGCAGACAGGTGACAGAGACTAAATGTAAAGTAAAATAATATACGTCTAATGATTGATTGGGATGATGTCTCGCTTGAAGATCTGGCATGCACAGCTTTGCACAATGAGGAAAATGTTGTTACTGATCGCAGGAACCTGTTTTCTAAGGAGCTTGAATGGCACATCAATTCAATCACATCGATTTTGTTTGCCTATGGCACTTTTTGCTGATCACTGCCAGTAACTCAACCTATTTATGGAGAGACCAACACAGCACAAGCATTCGTATCACTCATGCTGCAAAACATTACATTTCCTAATATGATGGTGGAAAAGATAACAATAATGAGGGATTTTAATGCCGTTACTTTCTAAATATGATTGACTCCTTGGTTGCTTCTCTAACTAATTCCCTCCTCGGCTAGTCACTGACCTTTGGTGGACTACTTCCTCTAGACAAAGTCAAGTTTATGCCATATTCTTTCCATTTTTAAAATAATGTATTTAATGATGCTCAGCAAAATATTCAATGTTTGGTATATATATATATATATTTTTTTTTCTTATTACCAAATCCTGATTTGTGCTTTTCCAGAACTCCCAGTCTGGGGACATCTTCTTGTCTTCAAGTTGATTTTTATTTAAACATGTGCTGTAACAAGCTCTAGGCTCTTCCAGGAACAGGTGCATTTATGTTGAAATCATGTGACTCTTTAATTGCATGCTGTTGGACTCCATTAAACAAGTTATGTGACTTCTGATGAGAACTGGTTAGTCCAGAACTACTTTAATGGTTTCATAGCAGTCGGGGTGAATACTTAGGGAATCACCATCTACAGTTTTTTATTTCTAAATAAGTTTGCCAAATTTTTCACCCATTTCATTTCTAGGTTGTAACAGTACAAACTAAGAAAAAGTTCAAGGGGGTGAATACTTATGCAGGGCACCATAGCTGAGATTGCATTACATTTACATTATTTATTATTTAAGCTTACTTTAATTAAATAGGAGTAACACACCTCTCAGACATGTGATTTGTCAGGGTGGCAATTGGAGTGGCAAGGCTTATTTCAAGGGTGGCAATTCAATATATATTTAAATGTATACAATATTATTTACGCGATTTATACAGCAGCTTCACGTTTATACACTCTTTTGCAATTAATCATTGTTGTTTTTTTAAAGGTGGCCTTACTATGTATTTCACAGGCCATTTTTTTCTAATTGGAAACCCATTTAAACAATTAATTTTCAATTGAGCATTTAAACATAACAGACTCACAGTTATGATGTATACCTTTGGTGATATACTGGAACTTTTTTTTCAAACTGAAACACCAAGCTAACTTGAAAAGCTTTGTGTACACATGGCAGTAGTTTTTACAGTCTGTCACTTGAAATCTTTGACGCCGTTTGACACCACAGTTGTTTACAATTGGTGTGAAATAAATGATACAAAAAAACAAAAAAACAACCAGCGAATAACTGACAAAAAGGCTACGGTAACTCAAATAGCCAAAAAAAAGTTACAAAAGCAAAAAAAACACATTGGGTTCCACTCCTGTCAGCCAGGATCCGGAATTTAAGGTTACAGTGGGAAACAACTGGGCAGTTGAAGTTTCAGTGATCTTGTGTATGAAAATCCCAGTAGATCAGCAGTTTCTGAAATAATTGTGATGTTTGATGTGAACATTAACTGAATCTCTTGACCTGAATGCATATTTTTTTGCATTGCGCTACTGCTGTGTAATTAAATAATGAATTGCACAAATGAGCAGGTGTACAGGTGTTCCTAATAAAATGGACAGAAAGTGTATATTTCATGACTATTATAAGATTTCAATAGATCGAAACAGTAAAGGAAATGTTCAAAATATTGTGCCGCAGCACTCTCTGGTGGCTCGGCGATGCTGTTCAGCAGGCATGCAGATGAAGCATTTGATGTTTTTTTTTTAATAGCATATTCTATATTATAAATAAAATAGATATGTTATATAAATGAAAAAAATATAAATGAAATCCAACAAAAATAAATAAATAAAATGCTTAACATGCTGTATATTTTCGTTTTTCTAAGGTTGACATCATGGAGCCCACAATCACAGATCAAGGATCAGCAGGACCTTTACCTGAACTGTGTTTTGGGTCAAAATGTGCTTGTCTCAGATCATCACTTTTGCTCAATTGTGCTAAAAGATGGCAAAACCTTTGATGCTGTGATGCTTTTTATTCAGTCTCTGATACACAACCTTGTTGAAAACTTGTGACCTTGTGTAATGAGTGGATAAAGTGATTGGAAAGAGTTTTAAACTGTTGTTTTGAGTCATAAACTCTGTCTCAAATCACATACATAATGAATTGCGGAAGCATACAGTACATAGTGCACAATTTGAAATGGTGATTAGTCCTTGTTTCAGTTGTTAGCAGTGTTAGTATCACCCTGCAACCCAACGAATTCAAGAAAAAAAAGCACATACACTATTATTATTACCAAAAGTATATGGACACCTGACCATCACACCCGCATGTGCTTGTTGAACATCCCATTCCAGATTTCCAAAAACATCCTTTTGCTGTTATAATAACCACCACTCTTCTGAGAAGGCTTTCCTCTAGATTTTGGAGCGTGGCTGTGGGGATTTGTTTTCATTCAGCCACAAGAGCTGACTATGCACTGGTTACAAATTTAGCCCCATACACTCATCATATTTCTGAATTTGTTTCAGATTCTGTGATTTTATATCCAGTGGCTCGTGATCTATTAATCCGCGGTTAGGTTGATAGGTGTAGTGTGTGATTGAGCATAATTGCCAATCAGTCTAATCCATTCATTCATTCTCCGTACCACTTATCCTACACAGGGTCGTGGGGTAGCCTGGAGCCTATGCCAGGGGACTTGGGGCACAAGGCGGGGGACAACCCGTGGGATTTAAGCCCCCAACTCCAGAGGTGCGAGGCAACAGTGCCCCCCAGCGCCAGTCAGTCTAATAATTCAGTATAAATCTATGTATGTTGAGCTCCCTCTAGTGGCCAGGGTTCTGTCTGTGAATATACAGTATATTACAATAGACCCAGTGATGGATTTTACAATTTAATTTAAAAATTAATTTAAATTCAATTTTAACAGTTTATCAAATTTAGCAAGCATGTGGCAAACTTCTGACTTCTGACAGACTGAGATAAATGACACAAACATGCACATAAAATGTTAACAAAATGAATCTGAATGTTTATTAAAACATTTTACTAACATTTATTAACATAATACGTAAGCAATAATGTAGAGCTAGCCTGTGTAGTCAGTGTCAGATTGAAATGATCCAAAAATGTTTGTAATAAAAAGAGTTTGCTAAAGATAGATAGATTGTGTTAGATTGAAATTCAGCAATCTAACTAGCTTTACAACGAAATGTGGTCATTGAAGTACATAAGCTAAACATAAATGGCGTACCAGCTAATAGGTAGTAATTTGATTAAAAAAAGAGCTAGCTGACTAGCATTTCACTGAAGGGTTGTCATTGGAGTAGATAAACATAGCTACAATTGTCAGCTAGCTTGATATTTAGCTAGCATCATTCTGTAAAACAATGTATGAAATAAAATAAGGTACTTAAAATCATGACACAAAGAAACTAGCATTATTAGCTAGCTAAACACCATAACTTGGAAGAGAGTTTTTAAGGATCCTCTTGTAAATTGTATGTGAGGATTAGTACAGAGTTGAATTTTTTTTTTTCAAACTTACGCTAAAAAACATTGTATCTATTGTTCAAGACTACATAGAAACAGTGACAGTTAATACAAGTGCTAGTGGCCTTTAGCTATTTTAGTGTTAGGCTAATGTTAAGCATTTAATTTATTGTGAACTGTGATGTCTTAGTTGATATATGGTTGATATTAATGTGAACTTGAAATTTAAAAGAAAAACATAACACATCCATAGGCCAGAAATAATAGAGGTTTTACAACGCAAGATGGCACAGCTTAGCTAATTAGCTAATGTCAGCACTAGTAACCTGTAGTGACAGTAGTAACTAATTCCAGCGTAAAAAAATATGGTGAGATGATGGAAATGTAACTCTTTTGGAATGAGAAGTTCCATGTTAATGGAGAGATGCATGACAGTAGCCTTGTGCTGTGTGTTCTTATGTTTTCCTCTTAACGCCAAGCAGTGTAACAGAGCCGGTGCTATAGCTCATTTTTTCACAATAATCCCTTCTCGCTTTTATCATCTCCTGAAATAAAACACACACACACACACACACACACAGTGTAAGTCAGTTATTCTTATGATCATAAAAGATTGAATTGTTATCTCATTTAAGCTCATGTAGAAATATTTTTTTGCTGCTTTGCTGCTTAGCATTATGGTACAGACGCTAACCACAAACTATTGTTAATTCATAGGCTAACTTTCAAACTAGCACTAAACATAAGCTTGTGCTATCCAAATTAGCATTAACTAAGCATGAACAGAATTTTGTAAGTAAAATAAAAATGTAGTAGCTTAATAAACTGCTACTGCTGAACTTAATTTACTGTTGAACTTAATTGAAGACAAGAAGATGTAGATGAAGATCTACATTGAAATGATCTAATTTATCCATCAGCATTGATACAGTGTTCAAATATACACAGCTGATTTAATGGTATTGATCTGGCTGAAAATTAGCTCAATAAACACCAAGCTAAATTAGCAATGGCCTAGTACTCATACTCACTGAATTGTACTAAACTAGATCAGGAAGTGTAAGTGCCAAATCACTGCAAATCTTTAAAATGAATTAAATTCATTATTTAATTAATTATTAATTTATGTTGACCTTTGTGACTGCTGGTTTGTGGACGCAGTGGATGTATGGTTTCGGATTTTCTTCAATCGCATCTTTGTACGTCTTGTAGCAGGCCATACAGTCTATCAGAGGCTGTGGAATGAAAAACACAAGCACTGTTTATACTCAAGAAAACATTTTTGTCAGCTTATATAATGTGCATAATATACACATCTGGTTGTGCCTGTGAGCAAGGAAAAGTCAACTCACTCTGTCGTTTCGGAAGGCGCACTTGCTTGAATCTGCAGTTCCTTTAGCGCATCGGGTGGCCTTCAGGTAGAAGTGATGAGACAGGTATTTTGCTCCAAATCCAGCCTGACATCAACACAAAGTGAAAGAAAAAAAAAACACAAAAATAAAACATTTTCATATGTCATAACGCCTGCATTTACTTGCTAACCAATTCCAACTGACTTCATTTATAGATTGGATATTGTAGCATACAGGTATACAAATCAAACTGGATTTTTTTCACAATGAAATGAGCCAAGTACAAATAACATTCTAAATCGAAACATAGCTGATATCCGGTCATCTAAATGCTCACATTAGATTTCCTGTTAATCATGACGTTATTGTCATTGTTTCGCGATGATCTTCTAAGCCAAAATGTATTATCTGGCTCTTAAATGACACACAGGAATAATAATCAGTGGAGTCCGGATTAAATAAATACAATCATTAAACAACAACAACAACAAAACAACTAAGGGGTTGCTACAGAAACTGGGCCATCTACATGGACATTTCTCAGGCCTTGGTAGAGCAAGGATACAATGCCGAAATTAAAAGCCTTAAAGCAAAATACAAAGAAGCTGAAGACCACAACGGAAATGAGAATCACCCCTCCTTCCCTCAACTACAGTGATTCAATTACAGGAAAAAAGTTGCTGTTTTCAGTAAGTCTACCTCATTTTGGCAGGAGATTGATGTAAACACAGGAATTGGGTCTGGTCTTATGTATATGTAATCAAGCAGAAAAAAACAACAACAGATCCCTGTTCAAATAGCTGAATTGTTCACCAAGGCCCGCAGTATAAACGCAGCCTATGAGATCTGTTATTAAATGAAATCCATTTTAAACTGCTAACAAATCAGTTACAGGTAGATATATTTTATGGATCAGCTATAGATCAGTGGGTGATCAGTTATAAATCAGTTCCGGATCAAAGAGAAATCAGTTCGAGATAAATCACAGATCAGTTACATTGCCAGTTTTTACATATCAGTTAGAGATCATTTAGAAATCAGTTACAGATCAGCAGGTCCAAGAAAGTTAAGCATACACACTCACGTCCACTTCCGATTGCTTGAGGCTCTTGAAGAACAAGAAGTGCTGCTGCACACCTGTGTGTGTGTTAACCTGCTCCACTGCCAGCTCTGCTCCAGCCTTATAGCCAGCAGAGAGCTTCATCAGCTCAGCCTGACCACCAGCGCTCCACACACAGCCGAACAGCACAACCAAAAACAGTGTTGCCATCTTACACACGCTCTATAAACACTCTCTATAGTGTAATGCTGTGAAATCAGTAAGTTTGATCTGCTGTCTTTGTTACTCCTGAGGGAGTGGAGCAGAGGCACAGAGTGGCACCCGATGAGAACGAAGGAGACAAAGAAAGAAAGGCAGATGGTGCTGATCAACTGAAGATTAATTCCTTTGGAATCTCCGAGTCGAGGAGAAAAACAGGAAAGAGCTTATGCAACAGGAAACACACAGCTCCCCTCCCCCCTGTGTCTTTATCTCTTAATCTCCTGAATTGCTTTCTTTTTCTTTTCTGAATTCAGCAGTGATTTATTGGAAAGAATGTTGCATGTTACACATCTTTAGTTGTATGTACACACATATATACACACACAAAAAACAGAACAAACCTATTTTGTTCATCTCTAAGTGTGGCTAGGAGAGTTTGTCCCTCACTGTCCCCTAAGACTGTGTCATTCTGCAACTGAGATTGTCCACCTCTCCCTGTCTCATTCTGTCTGTCTCTCACTCAAACCATTCCTGTTATTCTCTGTCTCTCTTTGTCCTTTTACAAGAAATACAAGCACTTCTTAAATTAATTACATCCTACTCTCTGTTAGCACCATCTACTGTTGACAGATTGTATTTGCATCTCATGTTTGAAAGTGAAGGATGCAGTAATAATATCGGCCTGTGGACAATGGGGATAAAAGGCTCTCTTTATTACTGAAAATAAAGAAACACAATGATTTAATGAAACACAAATTGCATTAATTATACAAATATTTCTTTGAATTATTAATTATTTTTGTCACATTACAGTATTTATTTATTTATTTATTTATTTATTCATTGATTGATTGATTGTCTGAAATATCCCTCCATACACAATGTCTTTGTGGAAATATTATTTTTTCGCTGTAAAGTAATGAAAATGCTTTAGAGGTAGCTCTGTGAATGTACATAAGTTTGACATTTAATTATCAAAGGTTCAGAAATGGTATGTACAGTTATTGATATCTTTCCTTGAAAGTGAGCAAAAATAAAAACTGTTAAATTAATACCATGTGTAAACATATAGGAAAATCTATAGCTTTTATGGAAGCTTTTTGTCAGTAGAAAGATTTTGAATCATCATGTGTACTATATATGATCATGTTTGGCCTTTCTCTTGAAAGGTGCCAATAATTCTCATGTTGATCTTGAAAAGGAATATTGTGTTCTTCTCTAATATTTTAAACCCATATTGTAAAACAAACAAACAAAAAATATTTGTAAGTCAAATATTTCAGATGTTGTGGTGTGATCACAAAGCCACAGTTTGGTAGTGATAATGACGCACATACCAACATGTGTAATATTGGGGTATAAACATTAGCTTCAGTAATGTAATACTGTAATATTGTAATATTACTAACCAATAGGTGATATAACTATAGCTATACTCTGTCAGGGGTAATGTACAGGATATAAACTGTGAACAGGAAGTGTGTGTGTGTGTGTGTGTGTGTGCACATGCACTAATTTTTGTGCCAACTTATTATAGTATCCAACAAATCAGCTGTTCCTTTTAATGCTGAATCAATATTGATTAAAAGTATTTTTTGTTGATTCACATCTTAATTTTAAAAGCTTACTTATTGAAAAGTTAGCTCATAATTAGCCTGTTCACTGTAATGCCTATTTGTAGTTTAGTCTGTTCACTATAATGCTAGTTTGTGATTTAGCTTGTTTAATATAATACATGTTTGTAGTTTAGTCTGTTCACTTTAATGCTAGTTTGTGATTTAGCTTGTTTAAGATAATACAAGTATGTAGTTTAGTCTGTTCTCTATAATGCTAGTTTGAGATTTAGCTTGTTTAATATATACATGTTTGTAGTTTAGTCTGTTCATTATAATGCTAGTTTGTGATTTAGCTTATTTAAGACAATACAAGTATGTAGTTTAGTCTGTTCACTATAATGCTAGTTTGTGATTTAGCTTATTTAAGATAATACAAGTATGTAGTTTAGCCTGTTCACTATAATGCTAGTTTTTGATTTAGCTTATATACGATAATATAAGTTTGTAGTTTAGCCTGTTCACTATAATGCCTGTTTGTGGTTTAGTCAGTTCACTCTAATGCTAGTTTGTATTTTAGCCTGTTCACTTTAACGCTAGTTTGTGATTTAGCTTGTTTACTATAATGCTAGTTTGTAGTTAACCTGTTTCGTATAATTCCACTATAACTAACTGTCAGCAGATCAGCTCAAGAGCATTACATTTTCAGCCACAAATTGTTACTCAGATCCAGTTGAGGCCAGGAGAGTCATAGCTCCACTGCTGAAAGACATATTGTTGCAGTGTTCGATTCGAGACGACTCCATCTCCTTCAGACAAAACAAAACAAAACAAAAAAAGAGTTAGAGTGTGACACAATGTTTCTGAGGCGTTATTAAAAATTGGGTCATTCCTTTTCTATGTATTTTTTCTGGAAGTTATGTGTACCTCCTTGATATATACACTCCTCTATATACCTGTATATCTCCTCATTCATGTAGTTATCTAGATCATGCACAAAATCATGCAGATACAGGTCAAGTTTTTTTTTTGTTTTTCGCACTGTTCTGTGTAACACTCTAGAGACTACTGTGCATTGTGTGCATACAAGGAATGACCCAATTTATTTTATTTGAGAGAAATAAAGGACGTATCAGAACCTGTGTGAGCATGGGTTTATGGACGCAGTGTATGTACGGTTTTATTTCCATCTGAATCTCGCCACCAAACATCTTGTAGCAGACGGCACAGTCAATCACAGGCTGGTGTGACAAAAAAAGGTTGTTGTCATGTATCTCGTGCTTCATATGCAATTACATCATAATTAGATTATAATTTATAAATAATTATATCTTATAAAATTGGATAAGAATTTTTATAAGAATAAATATTGTTGTAGGTGGCGTTTATTCAATCCCAACTCAGTCCAGCGCTGACACATGGACTCTGTATGCTCACTCACACGGTCGTTTCTGAACACACACTTCTTCGAGTCTGCGTTTTCAGTTCCACGGCTGCATTTAGTGGCCTTCAGGTGAAAGTGATGGTAAAAGTAGTTTACGTTAAATCCCGCCTAGAGAGATAAAACATCAGTTAGAGATTCACTGAAACAGGTCAAACCTATAAGAATGAATGTATGCATTCAGTAAGAACTATGTGTTACTATGACGAAGTTGATTATATTTCTATAACAACACATCCTGCACATCCTCTTATACCAAAGCAGTTTATCAACAATGACATTTTTATTTTTAAAGTCATACTTTTTATCGGTTTATAGCTACATTGTTGATGTTGAACATCCTCAAAACATTTGTTTCTGTTATCGCTTACATCCTAGCACCAGCCACTATTTTTTCTTTCTCTTGAAGTTAATAGGACAAAAAAAAAGAGATAGTTTTCAGCAAAGCTCAGTGTGTCTAGATTTTCTTGTGGTGGAAAACTCGGAACAGCTTTAAATAATAAATAAATGTTTCTTTACAGAAAATTTCACCATATCAACTATTATATGTTTTTCTATCCATCTTCTATCAACATAGTTTTATCCATTTATTATCATTCTTTAGATTATTATTTGATTATGTGGAGTGTCTGCCATATAGATCTGCCATATAAAGACCCTGTAAATTAGCTGCTACTACTGAAAGAATAACATTAAAACAAGTGCTTTAAAAAACAAACAAACTGTGATTTGCCTTGGAGAACTATTGTGAGAGCTGCTGTTATAGAAAATTAATCAACACATTTCAGCAAATCAGTATTGAGAATTCAAATGTTCAAACTGAGTCTGAGAAACTTAATTTAAATATCTAATATTTAATTATTTCAAGTGTCAACTGATTTTTTTGAAGGGATGCACTACCTATCATGCTAATAAATTAATAAATAATAATAATAAATAATAATAATAAATAAATCATGAATAAATGCATGAATACATTAGAAACTACAGCTGTTGGTCCAGGTCCTCTGTCCTGTGTAATGTACAGGATATGAAGTGTGTGTGTGTGTGTGTGTGTGTGTGTGTGTGTGTGTGTGTGTGTGAGATACGTGTGTTCCATCTTCTGTTAAATCACTCTACTTAAGAAGGTAATTTTTGTGCTAGCTCATGACAGCAGCCATTAAATAAACTTTGCTCATTTTTATGCTGTATCAACCCTAAGTAATACATTCACAGCTGATCTTGAAATTTTAATTTACTTACTATATGCTAGTTCGAATGTTAGTCTCTTTAATAAAGTTACTAGAGAACTCAAAGAAGGCAATATATGAAGTGCAGATGAGATGATGCAAGTCATTCAGAATTAAAAGACACAGATACATATAAGAGTTACTGAGTTATGCACCAGATCTAACAGGCTTTAGGAAAAATGAACAACTTGTATGAGACAATAAATTGAACTATTAAATACAAACTCATTTAAAATGCATTGTTAATCACAATAAAAGATCAATCCCCACCCTGAAGCTTGGTGGCCTCAGGTGAAATGGATATAATGTGCCAGATTCTCCTACATAATAATAACATTGGCAATCTAAAAGAAACAGGTTTTTAAAAAAGTATTGATACCTCAATGCTGGACTGTGACAGGCTTTTGAAGAACAGGAAATGGTGCTGCACGCCATTATGTGAGTTAACCTGAGTCTCTGCAAGTCTCACTCCTTTCTTGTAGGATTCTGGGAGTTTTGTGAATTCATTTTGGGCTTCAGAAAAATTAAATAACACAACAGCAATGAAAAACATGACACGTGGTAACACAGCCATCTTCAAACACTCTTCACACACTCTGAACTCAGAGTAAAGTGAAGCTCTGCGATCAAAACAGGTTACACATTAACACAATGCTAACATAGAACATCCAGAATCATAGATTTGTTGTTGATCCTGGATTGGTTAATGTACTGGCCTTTGGTCCGATTTGATCAAACTTTAAGGGTCAACTTTTAGCCATGTCAACAAAGAGCCCAAGCAGTGAAAGCACATATGATAGAAAACATTGATTTAAGCAGTAGAGCATGAGAGAGTCTGTTATAGCAGTATTGATTTGCCCATAGAAGATTGACAATAAAACACTTATTATACACTTTTGATACACTGTTTCACATAACACTATATGGCCAAAAGGATGTGGACACCTGGCCATCACACCATATGTGGACCTTCCCCAAATTGTTGCCACAAATTTGGAAGCACACAATTGTATAGGCTATCTCTGTATGCTGTAGCTTTACAATTTCCTTTAACTGGAACCAAGAGGCCCAAACCTGTTCCAGTACGACAATGCCCCATTGCAAATGCGAGCTTTATAAAGACATGGTTTGTCAAGGTTGGTGTGGAAGAACTCGAGTGGCCTGCACAGAGCCCTGATCTCAACCCCACTGAACACCTTTGGGTTGAATTGGGGTGCATACTGTGTGCCAAGCCTCCTCACCTAACATCAAAGCCTGACCTTACTAATGGCTAAATCCCCACAGCCACACACCAGAATCTAGTGGAACCCTCTAACCCTCACAGCTCACAGGTTTCTGTCTGTGTGGAATTTTATATGGTCTCCCTGTGTCTGCATGGGTTTTCTCCTGGTCCTCTGGTTTCCTCCCACCTAGCAAAAATATACAGCTAGGTCAACTGGTGACTCTGACATTGCCCTTGTGAGTGTGAAACTGAATATACGTGTGCATGGTGCCTTGAGAATGACTGGCATCCCATCCAGCTTTTGTTCTCCAACAAAATAACAAGACTGCACTGTGATAATAAACATGGGTGAACCCAAGGGGTAGACCATCTCCCCAACCTAGTAAGACATTATTATCATTATTGTCAGTGTATTTATGAATGTCATATGGTAACGGAACAACCGAATGCCCCTACAACATCTTTAGGAAATCTGAAACTTAATTTCATCATTAATGGTGCGGTTTGTCAGTGAGCGTAACACCATGTAGGAACGAGCATGTTTAGCTAGCTAACACATTCCCAGACCCCACTGAATACAAACAAACAAACAGATGAGCAAACATCAAACCTATTTTACATTAAGGCTATTCATTATTTGGAGGCATAACATTGGATTTTGTCTTTTTCGTTATTAGCTACCATTAGGTAATGATATTGAATTTGCAATGCTAGCGTACTTTATAAGATGTAGCCTAATGTTATGTTAGCTATGACTTTTTTGTAGCTTGCTAGACGACTTGATATTAAAATGGAAACCTACTTACCTAGTTTAGCTGACACTGTATCATGTATCAGATAACCTCAGAAACTAGTTATTAGTTATAATTATTATTACTTATCGCTTACTAGTTATTAGCTAATTAGTAGTAAATCCCAGTTCTTCTGCTGCACCTAAAGAGCCAAAAGTGATGGTGCAGAGACAGGTCCGGAGTCTGATCTACTAGATTAACTATTTGACTGCATGATGGACTGTCAGACAAGTTGTCTGTTTCTGTGGGTTTATGGGTTAACAATAATGGTTACCTAACAACAGTACCTTAGTATAAAGTGAGTGTTGCTGTTACCATAGCTACAGGAGTCCATGTGGTCAGCACAAGTTGGGACTAACAGGTCAAGAAAAACCATGCTATCATTTATAATACAGCTAAATGGATATAAAAAACCTTTTACAATTTCCATACAGATACCCAAGAGGAGCAGATGACTTCGATGAAGAAGTAAGTGTCTAATTTACTTACGATCATCCCTATCGGGGATCCCTAAAAATGCATGAGACTGAAAAGAATTATATATTTATTTATAACACAAACAAACCAGGAAGAAATGTACATTCCATCATTATATAATTAAAAAAAATACAACAAATTATATTAATATTAAAACCGACAAGAAAAAATAAAATACCTTGTATGTTAATAAACAGATTTATTAAAACAAATTAAAGATCGTATACTTATCTTTCACCAACATGATTCCCTTGCATAAATAAAATTTTTTTAAAAATAACAATTGTTGTTATTAGTATAAATTTTTCTATCTTGTGTGATTAGTGGACCTGAAAAGCTAGATAGAGTTACAATGAAGGGATTCGTGGAGAGTTAAAAATAAGTAACTAAATAGCTAGCTAGCTTAGTATCAGTCTGTAAAGTAAAGTATTAAATAAAGTAAGGTATTAAATGAATTGAAGGGCTATCACTGTAAGAACTAAACATTAGCTACATAACCTGGACAGCTAACACTGTAACTTGAATGGGTTGGAAAGGGTTTTCGGATTACATCCGGGAGAACCACTCAGCAGTGGGAATCACCTCAGTCAGTGCACTGGCACCTTTCTCTTTTCTGTCAATGTAGCACAGCTGACTATCATACGCACCTTCACTCTCTTTTTCTCACTCAATGAAATATTTAACCGAAAAACAACAGAAGTGGTGAATACTGTTCTTCTTTAATTAGCATTATGCTAATAAATGATTAAAAACACAGTGTTAGACACGATAAAAAGTTAGATAGAAAACATAGTGTCATGGGCTTCTTTTAATTTTTGAATCATACTATGAGTCACATGACATTAGAATTGCTTTATAGCAAATACTATCTATAAGGTTAATTTTTCTCATGGTTCATTACATTAAGAACATACCAGTAACTCAGTATGCAAAATATTATTACTTTGAATACTTCTCCTTCCTTTTAGCTATAATGTAGCGTCACAACACTATTTCAGAGGCATTCTTGTTACACATTATTTAATACTAATTTTAGCCTAAGTTAGATGAGAAACTTAGACTAAACTAGCACGCTATGCTAGATGTTGCTAATAAACTACCATTAGACGGCTGCAGCATTGTACTGTATTTTCCTCCTTAATGTTTGTAATTTTGTATCAGCAACAAAATGCTGACAGTGTCTTACACTGTGACATAAACCCATCTTACCTCTGGTTTAGGCAATCTTTGTCATGCCAAAACTAGGAAAATTAAGTCACCATGTTGTGCTATAGTAACATTATATGAAAAAGATCACTGACTCTAGGCAAGCTACCGATATATTAAACCATAATTGTTTAAAATTTTAAAATAAACTTTGAATTCTGAATTCTGTTAAAAATCTCTATATTAAAAAAATTATAATTAAACCACCGGGATACTTTGGTCACATATTACTGGCGGATGAGGGATAGGGTCCTGCACCAAAACTATGTCTGCTAACTTACAAACCAAACTGCTAACGATTTTGTTATAATTGGCAACAAAGGAGTAACACAGCTAATTTGGCATCAAGGATGTAAATATTTCTAACAGAATAAAGTACACACACATTATTCATCTGTATCGATAGAGTTACTGATTTAAGCACACACACACACACACACACACCCTTAATCAACATCATCATAACATTAGATTTGAATAGATTGCAATATATTAAAATACATTAATTATTTTCACAATAGCTAATATTTATGTATTACATTGTAATACTTTTTGTGCACTGACTCGTTTGTTGCGTTTTTTTAGTCCACTTGATTTCTCAATTCAATATTTAAATGTATTGTTGGCATGGCAACAAAGCAGGAGTTGAATTGGACACGTGGTAACACAGTGTAAAACTGTGGGTTTTTGTGCTCAGCAATGCCTCTTTGAGCTTAAAACTGAACAGCAGCGCTTTCTTCACTCCGATTTCCCCCGGCAGTGAAATCCCACCATGGGTGGATGGACAGAGAGAAGATGAGTGTAATAAATGTAGGTGAGTATCACACGGGCATGTGCATCTCTGTGTACTCGTCCACTCCCTCTTTCTCATCAAATGTGGGCTCGGCATCGTCTGCATCGAGCTGCAGAGAGATATGAGACAAGAGTGAGACAACTGGGCTAACAGCTCTATCTATCTATCTATCTATCTATCTATCTGTTTAAACTAATAAACACACAGATAATAAACAAACTCATGATCACA